>CAUYLG010006682.1:0-41230 GCA_963573385.1 Cacajao melanocephalus | reverse complement strand
AGGGATGGAAGTGACAAAGAGGAGGGGTTGTTATATTTTCTTTGCATTTGGGCTGGTTCTATTTTCTCATTTCAATTCCTTCCTGGAAAAGAGCTTAAGTGCTGTGTGTGTGTGTGTGTGTGTGTGCACATGTGCATGTGTCTATTCCTTTTTTTAATAAGATGGAGACTTGCTCTGTCACCTAGGCTGGAGTGCACTGGCATGATCTCTGCTCACTGCAACCTCTGCCCCCTGGGTTCAAGCAGTTCTCCTGCCTCAGCCTCCTGAATAGCTTGGATTACCGTTGCATGCCACCACACCTGGCTAATTTGTGTATTTTTAGTAGAGACATGGTTTCGCCATGTTGGCCAGGCTGGTCTCAAACTCTTGGCCTCAAGTGACCTGCCCACTTCGGTCTCCCAAAGTGCTGGGATTACAGGCATGAGCCACCATGCCCAGCACCCACCCCCCACCTCTGCTTTTTTTTTTTGAGACAGAGTCTCAGTCACCCAGGCTGGAGTGCAACTCAGTTCACTGCAACCTCCACCTCCCAGGTTCAAGTGATTCTTGTGCCTCAGCCACCAGGTAGCTGGGACTACATGTGCCCACTACCATACCCTGCTAATTTTTGTATTTTTAGTAGACACAGGGTTTTGCCATGTTGCCCAGGCTGGCCTCAAACTCCTGGCCTCAAGTGATCTGCCTGCCTTGGACTCCTGAAGTGTTGGGATTGCAGGCATGAGCCACCATGCCCAACCATCTTGTGCCCATTTTCTAGTTGGATTTATTTTATTTTTTATTTTTTACTCTTTAGTTTTGTGTGTTCTTTATATATTCTACATACTAGTCCTTTGGTGGATATGTGGTCTGCAAATATTTTCTCCCAGTCTGTAGCTGGTCTTTTCATCTTCTTAACAAAGACTGTCACAGACAGAACAAAAGTTTTTAATCTTGATGAGGTCCAGTTTATCAAGTTTCTTCCATTTATGGATTGTGCTTTTGGTTCCAAATTTAAAACCTTTTTGCCTAGCACCAGGGCCTGAAGATTTTCACCTATGTTTTTTTCCCAAAAAATATTATAGTTTCACTTTTACATGTAAGTCCATGATCCATTTTCAGGTAATTTTTGTATAAGATGTGAGATTTAGATTGAGGTGTACTTTTTTGTCTGTGAATGTTCAAGTACTTCAGTGCCATTTGATGAGAAGCTTGTCTTTCCTTCACTGAATTGCCCCTTTGTCAAAAATCAGTTGTGCATGTGTATGAGTCTGTTTCTGGGTTCTCTATTGCACTGACCTATCTGTGTATCCCACCATCATTACCACACTATCTTCATTAGTGAAGCTATATAGTAGCTCTTAATACTGGGTAGAAGGATTCCTCCTTTACTTTTTTCTTTTCCAGGATTATTTTAGCTGTATTTGCATCTAGGTTCATGAGAAATATCGATCTGTAGTTTTGTTTTCATTTTTTTTGGTACCGCCTTTGCCTTGTTTCGATATCTCGGTAATACTAGCCTCATAAAATAGCTTGGGAACTATTCTGTCATCTTCTATCTTCTGGAAGAGATTGTGTAGGGTGTTACTTCTTCAAATGTTTGGAAGAGTTCTCCAGTGAGGCCAGAGACTTGGAGATTTCTTTTCAGGGTGTTTTAATTACAAGTGCATTTTTTTTTTCTAATGGTTATATAACTATTCAGATTGTCTATTCTATCTTGGTTGAGTTTTGGCCTACGTTTTTCCATATGCATTTCAGAATAGGCTTGCCTATGTTTAGAAAAAACGTTTCTAGGATTTTGATAGGAATTATATTAAACCTGATAATAGATGAATGCAGAGAATGAACATCTTCATTATGTTGAATCTTCCAGATTATGAGCATTGTATGACTCTCCATTTATTTAGATCTTATTTGATTTCTTTCATTAGAATTTTTTAATTTTCAGCATACAGATCCTGTACATGTTTTGTCAAATTTATACCGAAGAATTAAATTTTCTTTAGCGTGATTGTAAATGGTATGGTGTTTAATTTCAGGCTTCACATGTTCATTGTTAGTATGTGGAAATGCAACTTTTTGTGTGAATCTGTATTACACAATCTTGCAAAGCTCACTTAGTAGTTCAAGATATTTTAGTTTTCTTGAAATTTTCTATGCAGACAATCATGTTATCTGCAAATAGGGAGAGCTTGCTTTCTTTTCTTTCCTTTCTTGCCTTATTACTGTGGCTAGAACTTGCAGTACGATGTTGAAAAAGAGCAGTGAGAGTGGGCATCCTTGCCTGGTTCCTGATCTTAGGGGAAAAACATTCAAGTCTTTTACCCTAAGGATGATGTTAGATGTAAGTTTTTTGTAGGTGCTCTTCCCTCTGTTCCTAATTTGCTGAGAGTTTTTATTGTGCAAGGGTATTGGAATTTTTTTGCAAATGCTTTTTATATATCAATTGATATGACCATATGATTTTTCTTCTTTAGCCTGTTGATATGATGGATTACACTGACTTTCAAATGTTGAGCCAACCTTGCATTCTTGGAATAAATCCCACTTAGTTGTCATGTGTCATTTTTTAACACATTGCTGAATGTGATATGCTAGTATTTTATTGAAGATATTTGCATCTAGGTTCATGAGAAATATTGATCTGTAGTTTTGTTTCTTTTTTTGGTACTGCCTTTGCCTTGTTTGGATATCTGGGTAATACTAGCCTCATAAAATAGCTTGGGAACTATTCTGTTGTCTTCTGGAAGAGATTGGATAAAATTGGTGTCACTTCTTCAAATGTTTGGAAGAATTCTCCAGTGAGGCCATTGAGACTTGGAGATTTTTCAGGGTGTTTTAATTACAAGTGCAACTTTTTCTAATGGTTATGTAACTATTCAGATTGTCTAGTCTATCTTGGTTAAGTTTTGGCAATTTGTGATTTTCTTTTTTTTTGAGACAGTCTTACTCTGTCACCAGGCTGGAGTGCAGTCGCGCAATCTCAGCTCACCGCAACCTCTGCCTCCCGGATTCAAGCGATTCTCTTGCCTCAGCCTCCCAGGTAGCTGGGATTATAGATAGGCACGTGCCACCACACTCAGCTAATTTTGGTATTTTTAGTAGAGATGGGATTTCACCATGTTGGTCATCAAACTTGTACATGCATCGGAATTACTCAGAGGACTTGTTAAAACATATTTTTGGGTTGCTTTCGAGAGTTTCTGGTTCAGTAAGTTTGGGACAGGGTCCCAAAATTTTCATTTCTACCAAGTTCCCCAGTGGTGATACTAATGCTGCTCTTCTGGGGATCACATTCCAAGAACCAGTGCCCTATGGCACTTCCTAGAAGCCCAGTGCTTATCTACATATCCCACTTATTCATCAGTTTGGGGACAGATAGTTTGCCCTGAGAGGGAGCAATTAGGTTCTCAGCTGACCTCAGAGAAGCATCAAGAGTCAGCAAAGAATTCCCTTTTTTTTGGAGATGGAGTCTCGCTCTGTCACCCAGGCTGGAGTGTAGTGGCTTGATCTCAGCTCACTGCAACCTCCACCTCCTGGGTTCAAGTGAGTCTCATGCCTCAGCCTCCCAAGTAGCTGGAATTACAGGTGTGTGCCAACCTTGCCCGGCTAATTTTTGTATTTTTTAGCAGAGATGGGGTTTTTCCATGTTGGTCAGACTGGTCTCAAACTCCTGACCTCAAGTGATCCACTTGCCTCAGCCTCTCAAAGAGCTGGGATTACAGGCACGTGCCACCATGCTCAGCTAATTTTTGTATTTTTAGGAAAGATGGGGTTTCACCATGTTGGCCAGCTGGTCTCAAACTTCTAGCCTCAAGTGATCCACCTGCCTCAGCCTTCCAAAGTGCTGTGATTACAGGTGTGAGCCACCACTTTCAGCCCAGAATTCATTTTTTTCTCCAGAATGAGTATACAAAAAAATAAAACTTTACTTTCTAAAACAGAGGTAACCACGATTTTCTAAGTAGTTACTGGAAGTCTTAGAAAAAATGGTGTTCAGTGACATGAACTTGGTTTTGAGAACCATGGTGATGCAAGCAGCACTCTCCTTGGGGTCTGAGTGTTGGCTGAGACTCATATACAAGTAAAGTGCTCTGAAGGCTTTCTTTGTACCTGTTTCTTTTGCCATGGAGCTTCCCTAATGCCCCAGTTTTGTGCTAAAGTTTTAATAAAGGTCCAATCGGGCTGCTGAAATGTATAGAATAAACTGCATTTGACATCAGTCACAATTACCAATTCATCTATTCAGTCAACTATGTATCAAGTGATTACTTCTAGTATGTATCTGTCAATGTTTTAGGTGCTGGGGATAGAGCAGTGATGGAAAAGTCACTATCCTCAGAGTGGTTTCATTCTAAGGGAGGGGAGACAGAAAACAGAAAAAAAGTAAGCGAGGGAAAATAAATGAAGGAGGGTATTGATATGGGGAGTCTGGGGGTGGGTCAAGGCTAAAGTTGCTTTTTTATTTTAGGGGGGTAGGGAGGGCCTCTCTGATGAGGTGACATTGGAGCAGTGACCAGTCAGAAAAAAAGAGATCCAGACCTGACCCCCATCAAGATTTAGGCAAATGCAACTTTAAGGAAAGATGGGTGGTTAGTCACTTGCATATGCTAATGTTAATAATTAACTATGTGTATAATTGGGCAAGGATGATTTTTGCTAAAAATATCAGGCAACTTATACTCATGTTCCACTTTTTGGAATTATCTTAAGGATGGGTCCGACATGTGGACATAGGCCAGGCATGGTGGCCCACACCTACAATCCCAGCACTTTGGGAGGCCAAGGTGGGTGGATTGCTTGAGCTCAGGAGTTCGAGAGCAGCCTGGACAACACAGCGAAACCCCATCTCTAGCATACGTACAAAAACAGACAAACAGAAACATAGCTGAGCATGGTTGCATGCATCTGTGGTCTCAGCTACTTAGGATGCTGAGGAGGGAGGATCTCTTGAATTCAGGGAATGTAGGTTGCAGTGAGCTGAGATGGCACCACTGCATGCACTCCAGCCTGGGTGACAGAGTGAGACCCCATCTCAAAACAAAAGAAAAAGAAAAAAGAAATGTGGACATAGATTGATGCCTAAAGATGTCCACAACAACTTTATTTTAAAAAGAAAAAAATTAAGTTCATGACAAATGTGCTTCCTTCCCTGACCTTCCCTCCTTCAAGGCTCCATTGGGTGTGTCTCCTCTGTAATTGCCAAGCCTGTGGGCTTCTTTCTGTGGTTGTGTTTTTGTTTTGAGGAAGACTTGCCTGTTTACCTGCCTACTTCTGCCCATTTGACACCGAGCTCCTTTAGGGAAGGGACTCTGTGGCATTCAGCACCTCTCACAGCATCTGGCACATCACCATAAGCACCTTATATATGTTAGATAAAAGACTGGTCAAATGCCTTCTGGAATATCTACAGATGGAATACTATGCAGCCATTACAAATTGTTTTTGCAAAAAAAAAAAAAGATATTAAGTATAAAAAGCACACTATAAAACTATAAATACAGAATGACCTTCTTATCAGAGACCAAAATAATTAAAGGCTGTTTCTGCGAATGTCTGCCTTCTCTTTATATTTTATATTTTCTACTTTGGGCATAAATATTCACTTCATATTCAGAAAAAAAAGTTATCTAAAAATTCTCAAGGTGACTTTGTTCTACATTTGAGCCTACAGTCACCACTCTGGTGCTCTAAACATTTTTTTGGGGGGTGGACATGGGACATGGTCTCACTCTGTCACCTAGGCTGGAGTGCAGTGGTGCAAACACAGCTCACTGCAGCCTCAACCTTCTGGGCTTAAGTGATCCTCCCACTTCAGCCTCCTGAGTAGCTGAGACTACAGGCATGCACCACCAAGCCTGGAAAATTTTTTTTTTTTAGATATGGGGTCTCCCTATTTTGCCCAGGCTGGTACTGAACTCCTGAGCTCCAGCAATCCACCTGCCTCGGCCTCCCATAATGCTAGGATTACAGGCATGAGCCACCACACCCAGCCTAAACATTTTTAAGACATGGAAGATTCATTGGTCGGACTCTCATCGATAGGTCCATCTTCAGCACATGAAGTGTCCTCAACTACCCCGAAAGTTGTCACCCTCAGCTGTACCATTTTGTCTTCCTCATCATCCCTCCCAGATTCTCAGCACCACAGGCGTCCCTGTCAAAGCAGATCAGTTCTACCTTCAGGCCTGAAGCTTCCTCTGAGACTTCCTCTCTCAATTCATGTCCTTCTCCTCCTTCGAGATTCACTTCCTCCAAGAAGACTGCCCTGATTGAGAACAAAGAACATTTTCTGAGAGCTGCCTTGGGACAACAGCAGGGAGATGAGCAGGCATTTCAAACAGGTGTCCATTCACTCCCTATTCATCTATTTCCCTTCAGCATTCAAGGGCAGAACTTCAGCCCCAGCCAAATTCTTGGTTTTCTCAGATTGAGTCTAAGAGATATTCATGAAGCCTGAAAAGAGTCTGCTGTATTTCTCCTAAGACATCTCTGTTTTGGGGGTTTTTTTTTTGAGACAGGGTTTCACTCTTATCACCCAGGCTGGGGTGCAGTAGCACACTCTTGGCTCACTGCAACCTCCACCTCCCAGATTCAAGCAATTCTCGTGCTTCAGCCTCCCACATGGCTGGGATTACAGGCATGTACCACCACACCTGGCTAATTTTTTGTATTTTAGTAGAGACAGGGTTTCACCATGTTGGTCAGGCTGGTCTCAAAACTCCTGAGCTCAGGCAATCTGCCCACCTTGGCCTCCCGAAGTGCTGAGATTATAGGCATGAGTCACCTCGCCTGGCCAGACATCTCTGTTTTTCCTTGGGGGAAATAACCTTGGAAATTTTATTGATTTCTTCATGTTTTTTTGCTTGGTTTCAGAATGGCTTTTATTAGCTTGGTTAGTTTAAAAATTGGTTTGTAAATCCCTCACAAATTTTTTACAATTTTATTTATTTCTTTGAGACAGAGTCTCACTCTATCACCAGGCTGGAGTGCAGTGGTACAATCTGGGCTCACTGCAACCTCCGCCTCCCGGGTTCAAGTGATTCTCCTGCCTCAGCCTCTCAAGTAGCTGGGACTACAGGCTCGTGCCACCATGCCCAGCTAATTTATTTATTTTGTATTTTTAGTAGAGACGGGGACCATGTTGGCCAGGATGGTCTCGATCTCTTGACCTTGTAATCCGCCCACCTCAGCCTCCCAAAGTGCTGGGATTACAGGCGTGAGGCACCACACCTGGCCTTTTTTTTTTTTTTTTTTTTAATAGAAGCTATAATGAAAATTTGCATTTGCAGGGCACCTTCCCACCAAAGAGCTCAAAGCTTGTGAACAAATCTTAGCTTTCTGGAGAACTGGTAATATTCTATGGGGTGTGTTGGGATGGGGAGCATTCAAGACTTACATGACATTGTTACATAATTATCTGCATAATTAAACTTGTTGCCACTTAAAGAGAACAGTTCCATGAAGCTCCATTGCCAGGAATTCAGTTTTTTTGGTTTTTTTCTTTTTCCTCAGAAAATTCCAGCTACAACCTACTAGATCACCTTGTTCTGTTGTCTGGTTGAAATAAGTTATCACCTATTGCTCCAACAAGAAAAAAGGAAGAGTCCATTTTATTGCAAATTCCAAATTCACAACAGAATGAGCACCTGGTGTTATCTGCGGTAAGGGGCTGCCCCCACAGCCACTTCAATCTGGGATTGATTCAAAAGACATGAAATAGGCCAGGCGCAGTGGCTCACACCTGTAATCCCAGCACTTTGGGAGGTCAAGGCAGGCAGATCACCTGAGGTTAGGAGTTCGAGACCAGCGTGGCCAACATGGCAAAACTCCACCTATTAAAAATAAAAAATTAGCTGGGCATGGTGGCAGGCGCCTACAGTCCCAGCTACTTGGAAGGCTAAGGTGGGAGAATCATTTGTACCCAGGAGGTGGAGACTGCAGTAAGCCAAGATTGCACCACTGCACACTGCTTACACACAGTGAGCCAAGACTGCAGTGAGCCAAGATTGCACCATTGTACCAGTGTACACACAACCTGGACGACAGAGTGAGACTGCCTCAAAAAAAAAAAAAAAAAAGGCACGTGGGAACCTATACCAACTTCATGCATTCTTCTCAGTTGCATGGGCTGCCTCTGCTTCACATGTTGGGAACCAAGCCTTGGTGACCCTAGGAACAGGGACTAGGAATGGCAGGAAAAGTTCATCCCCTTAAAGAGACCTGATCCCTGCCTGTCCTTACACTACTGATATTTTATTTCTGGCTTGGCCATTTGTGCTCCTTCACTCATGCTAATTTTGGGCACAGCATCTTCTTCCCTGGGCTTAGGTCCTAAGGGCCAAGGCTTCCCTCTGTCGGATGCCGCAATCAGTCACGCTGAATGCCTGTCACCCATGCATGCGTGCTTTGTTATGGTTCTCATTTGAACAAAACCAAAGAGGAAAGCTTTCATCAAGCCCTCTTGGTGCCAAAACATCTTTACATTAATTTGTGCTAAAATAACTAGAGGACTAAAACCTAATCTCACACCACAAAAGGGGGACCACGATGACCTTGCGTTACAATACAAAGGCCTTTGTGGCACCTGGGGATTAGTTTTATACAGACCATGGCAACGTTGAGCAATAAATTATACATCCTGCAGTTTTCCCATCAAGGAGCAGGTTAGGAAAGAAAACCCTGCCATTAGTAAGCAAAGACACGTGTGAGGATAGATACAGGATGTCCTTATGGAAGAAAACAAATCATGTACTTGAGTGTGCCACCTAGAGGGCTGTGTGTGAATAAAAGTGGCCCGTGCGGTGGCTCACGCCTGTATTCCCAGCACTTTGGGAGGCCAAGGTCAGGAGTTTGAGACCAGCCTGGCCAACACGGCGAAACCCCCTCTCCTAAAAATACAAAAATTAGCTAGGTGCGGTGGTGGGCACGTATAATCCCAGCTACTGGGATTATAGGCTGAGGCAGGAGAGTCACTTGAGCCTGGGAGACAGAGGTTGCAGTGAGCAGAGATCACACCATCACACTCCAGCTTGGGTGACAGAGTGAGACTCTGTCTCAAAAAAAAAAAAAAAAGCGGCTTTACATGGTTATCTGAATAATGATGACTTAAAATTTTTTACACTGAAAAAGAATTTATACCTAACGGGCATTTTCTGATTAGATATGAGTATAAAACTGAACAATTTAAAAAATAGAATTCACAGGCACAGATTTCACAGATTATTTCTGTTCATTTGGGAAAGATGGGGGGAGGCACTATATTCCATGTCTTCTAAAGATATTTCTATAAGATAAATAAAATTGTATAAAGTGGAGAAAAATGGTCTGCATTCCAAAAAAAAAAAAAAAATCATTCCTCTTGGACCATGACAACTTTGAACAAAACTATTCTCACAAAATTTCATTTTAATCATCTTCTTTACAAAGCACAATACTTAAGACTTTTCTAAATACAACTTTAGAAAATGAAGCAAAAAAATAATCTCCATAGATGCCTGGTCGAGTCCATGCTGAATGCAAAAGAATTTTTTTTTTTCAAAAGTGATACTTCCAAGCTTTTCAACATTCTCGATGGGTCCATTATTATAAAGAGTAAAAATGGTGGCTGTTTAGGTAGCGGCTCATCCAGTTCCTTGATGCAGAATCCTCTTGCTGGGTAGCCTGAGGGGCAGCAATGAAGCTGGACATATCAACTTCTCCTTCCAGAATTGCTTCTCCCTCTCCTTATACAAAGGAAGCCAATGGCTTGTATGAGGGGAAGACATCAGCCCTCTACATTCCATGTTGCCAGTGCCCCATGGGGGTGCTCCAACCGCTCAATTTAATCAACAATTCTACTCTCTATACACATTATATAAAACTATATCATTAGGGATTTTCATAAGTAGATGAGAAATTTGGACATCGAAGAATCCAATATGCATTCTTAGATCGCTAGGTGGTAAGGAATCTCTGAAATCTTCAAGTTTAACGCAGAAATGCCTACAACTTTCAAGGGGTCCAGGGATGTTTTACGCTGCTCTTGGGAACTTGGCACTCCTGACCCCAAGTACACTGACCTCCAAGGCTGCTGAAAAGACAATATATCTAGGGATGGGAATGGAGGGTGTGAGGTTTCCTCCCTTATATACTCCCCTTCCCTTAACTGTGCCCCCACCCAGGAAGACCAAGGTGTTAGGGCTCTGTAAATACTTGGAGGAAAATAATGGCCTCAAGTAGCAAGGATGAGCACATAGGCAAGAGCAAGGCAGAGGGACGGAGGGAGGAAGAGAAAGGAAGAGATATTTATTTGTAATACTATCAATGATCAATAATGTGATTTTTTTTGCATCACTTCTTCAGTATTATCAACTCTCATTCTTTGTGGCTGTGCAAATCTATTAATGTTTAGTACTTTCACTATTAAACTCAGAAAATAGACAAAGCAGCTTTTGAGAAACACAACCAGCATCTTCAGGGGCCATTAAGGGACCACCCCCTCCACTCCTACCCCTGAACAGTCTTGCAATACAGTAGGCTCCTCATTTTCAGCTAAGGATTGAGAAAACAGTTACATAGTCTAAGGCTGAACTGTTCATGTACTACAAAGATAAAGCAGACAGGCAAACATCAGTTTCCTTGGGAAAGAAAAAAAACAACTCCATAAATGCAAGAGAGATCCAAAGGCTACACTTCAACAAGACCTTCCTCCCATTCTCTTGGACCTGAGGAAGGGGTTAGAAGTGAGCAAGGCAAATGACATTATGTGAATACAGTTTAAACAATAACACACACGGACAACCCAGTGCAGGAAATAATACAACTTTCCCCCCCTTGTTTTCATTTGCATTTTACTTTATTTATTTTTGCTTTAATAATGCATATTCTGTTCACGCAAAAGGTGCAAAGGACAGAAAGCAGGGGTTTAACTTGGCTGATGAAAAATCAAGCAGGGATGACATTTCTAGTTTCATGAACAACCTAAAACTAGGAGAAACTCAGAAGTCACAGCTGGTACCACAGAGCACGCCAAACTTCACAGCTGTCTCCTCTTAGGACCTTTGGCTAGGTTGAGAGAAGCTTTGAAGACAGTGGCCTCTAGTGGATTTGATTAAGTGGCAGATTTTTTTTTTTTTTTTTTTAAATTTTTTTGAATCATGGTAGCTGCATCACAAAAGCTCCAATCAAGAGGGTGGTAAAAAGAAGGCACAGATCATTGCAAATACCAGATTTTCTCTTTCTCTTTTTGTAAATATACCATCATATATAAGCTAAAATTTCTCTTAGGGTGGTGGGGCTTGCTGGCAGGGGAAGGGACAGCTTGAACCTAAAATTGAATATGTAATAGAATCCTAATGGGGGGACAAAGAGCAAGGCAGCTCTCAGCCTGAAGCAAAAGAAAAGGACACTTGCTTCTGACGACGTGTAGTACAAACACTAGGGGAGTCTGTGACAAAACACAATTAAAAAATCATAAAATTATAAAGCTTGTAAACGAATAATCTGAAATTACATTTTATTAATGGAAAATATCATCAAAATAGTACCACTATGGACTAAACTGCCTGAGTTTTCGTTTCGCATTGAGATCTCAGAGTAGAAAAGCCTTTAGCACAATTTTGCTCTGTGTAAGTCACAACAAGTGCCAGCCCCAGGACTAAACCCTGGGGAAGATTCTCCTCTTGGATGGAATTTGTGTTGTGCTATCAAGACTTTTGTGCTAATCTTTCAAACAGGGACATGTTGAGGCAAACCTTTAATCTTTTGGCACAAGATTATTTTGGCTGGGGCAGAAAATTTGAGTCTCGGACTCAGGATGAATAATGTGACATTTCACTGATCAAGTATTCATTTTGATTGTAGAGCTTTCTTTATGTCATTCACTTCCATCTAGAAAGAGAAAAATAATGGAACAAAGTCATAATGAATCGGCTGGTTTTATAGAAGCTGAAAGATTTTCAACCTGGTTGACTGAAAGAAAATAATCAACCTGACAATTTTAAAGGTGACATGACATCTGCATGGACAATCAGTAGCAATGCCAGAAGTGACATCAACACAGAACAGGCACACAGACATAAGGCACTAGGAAATGGTGAACATTTTGATTCCCAGGCTGCCAGGCTGCAAAGTTTGTCAAAAGCGGCAACAATTCCAGTTTCCTCGCCAGAGGGTAGAGCAGGCAGTCCTGACAGGCTGAGCCATCTGGCAGTGTTGGAAGGCAGCTGTGGTTGGCCCAGGGGGTTATCTGTCAGCACCCTCAAAGTGATGGGAAGCAGCTACCTATCCTTTGTTAAGCAACATGGGTCCCCATCACCACAAAGGAGCCAACTGGATGAAAGCTGAAAGTCCACCTTTGGTCAATCAGAACTCCCACAGATTCACTGCCATTTGCTAACGGTAGTGTTTAATCAGAGGCTACAAGGGACAGAGCTCTAATGCCTTGGCAGGACAGACATGCCATCAGGGAGAAATCAAGAGCAAATGCCCCCAAACGTGGACAGCTGTGGCCCCTGGAGCCCTAGTGACCACATGACAGAAGCTAGCTGGCAACAGGGCCTCCGCAGGGTCATGCCCTCTGGCAGTTACTATAATGAGGCCTCTTGGAAATGGAGGTGGGGGAGGGGCTTTTTGCAGAGGAGATAATTAAGATAAATTCCAGGCTGGGCACAGTGGCTCACACCTGTAATCCCAGCACTTTGGGAAGCTGAGGTGGGCAGATCACCTGAGGTCAGGAGATCGAGACCACCCCGGCTAACACGGTGAAACCCCATCTCTACTAAAAATAACAAAAAATTTGCTGGGCTTGGTGGCATGCGCCTGTAGTCCCAGCTACTCAGGAGGCTGAGGCAGTAGAATCACTTGAACACAGGAGGCAGAGGTTGCAGTGAGCCGAGATTGTGCCACTGCACTCCAGCCTGGGTGACAGAGTGAGACAGACTCTGTATCCAAAAAAAAATAAAATAAAAATAAAAAACAGAAAACAAAAAAAAAAGAAGATAAATTCCAAATGAGAAACCCAATTTGGGGCACATTTACTAATGTTTCCCTTCCCCAAGACTTCCTGGAGGAAACGATATGTCATAAGCCTATACGAGTCTAAGAAAATGGTCACAGGAAGTGTATCCAGATCTGCAGTGAGGTAACAGTCATTTATTTTTTAAATAAAAGCCCTGACTCTGTCCTGCCCCACTGAGCCTAGGACTCACAGGCAGCAGAACCCCAAGGGACTCACCTGCAACCGAAGCCGGATTTTCTTCTCTTCATCCAACTCAGACAATAACTGTTTAATCTCTCGTCTGTAAAGCAAAAGGCAATGAAATTAACCAAAAGCCCAGACTTCCCTCATCAGAGATCAGAAACCTCTTATTATCACTACAAAATCCATGTGATCCTTTTTCACAAAGAAAATGTGGACAAAACATCATATTTTCTTTGCATTGTTACTGCTTAAAATTTGTTTCAGACAGAAAGGCTTGCCATTATTTTGGGGCCCCTAAAATATGTAGCCAGCAACTGGTAGGTCTGGAAGTGACCTTCGAAATCCCTTAGTCCAAACTTCTCCCAAAAGGAGATGGGGAAACAAGCCCAGCGTGGTGGCCTGACTTGCCCAATGACTAGACTTCACGAATCCAGGTTTGTATTCTGTCATCTTCCCTATAACCATTCCTTTATTACAAAATCACTGGGCTTTAAATGTACTTATTATATACATATTTTGAGACAAGGTCCTGCTATGTTGCTCAGGCTGAAGTGCAGTGACACAATCACGGCTCACTATATCCTCAACCTCCAAAACTCAAGTGATACTCCTGCCCAGCCTCCTGAGTAGCTAGGACTACAAGTGCACACGTCCATGCCAGGCCAATTTTTAAAATTATTTTTGCAGAGGTAGGGTCTCACTATGTTGCCCAGGCTGGTCTTGAATTCCTGGGCTCCAGCGATCCTCCTGCCTTGGCCTCTGAAAGTGCTAGGATTACAGGCATGAGCCACCAAGCCTAGCTCTTCTTATAATTTTTATTGCAGATGTTTTTACCACTCCATATATATTTCCTTTATTTTATTTACTTTTTTTTTTTTTTTGAGACAGAGTCTCACTCTGTCACCCTGGCTGGAGGGCAGTGGTGTGATCTCAGCTCACTGCAACCTTCGCCTCCTGGGTTCAAGCGATTCTCCTGCCTCAGCCTCCTGAGTAGCTGGAATTATAGGCATGTGCCACGAAGCCCAGCTACTTTTTGTATTTTTAGTAGAGATGGAGTTTCACCATGTTGGCCAGGCTGGTCCTGAACCCCCTGACCTCAGGTGATCCACCCACCTCAGCCTCTCAAAGTGCTGGTATTACAGGTGTGAGCCACCACACCTGGCCTATTTCCTTTACTTTCAACAGAGTTTTGAATTGCCAAAAGGCTACTGGTGTGTTTTCAGAGATTGTCACAAAATCCTACATATTAAGTCCCAAAAACTTGAGGGTAAAATAATTGGAGTAATGGTATGGCAATCACGTCTCAGAGAAACTGGCATGACTTAGGATCCACGGCCTAATGCCCTTTCCAGCATAAAATAATGAAGTGCACAACACTAACCATCCCACAAAGTCAGGGCTCTATACTTAGGACACTGCAACCATCCAAACACTGGGCAGAGAGCTGTCTTCCATTTTAAGATATCGAACACTTCATTTTACATGTACATTTTTACAGACTGGATTGGAAAATCAAGAAACAAAGATGGCTGAGACACCACAGTAAAATAAGGTGGAAGTTATATTGCATTTGCTCACTTCAGATGAGCACCATGATGATCCCTATCTCTGGGGCAGTGTCCCAGCCCTACTGTCAACATACTGGATTTATATCACAACTGATATAAGCCAGTTGTGATTCATTACAGTATTTATTTAAGCACACATTATGCACCCATATCTCAGTGGGTACTACTTAGGACTTAGGAAGAAGGTGAGACCCTAAGCAAATGGTCCAACCCCAGGAGACTGGCAGGCAAAGCCTCAAGCAGTCCAGTTGTCGGGAGTTAACTGAGGAAAGCAGTCCACAGAAAGTCACTAAGTATTGAACTAGTGAAATGAAAATGACTGTAAGTCTATGAGGAGGAAGAAAGATGGGGGAATTGACAGAGAAAAGCCAGGGAAAAGCAGGGAGGTGAGAACCAGCATATTTGGGGATGAGGAGAGCTGGCGTGGACTTAAGTTAAAGGCTAATAGGAAAGTGACACGAAGAGCTAACACAAAAGACTAGTGGGTACCCACTGACCCTGGGCATGAAGGTCAGACTGATGTAGGCAGTGAAAGGCAGGCCTTGGAAGAGAGGCCACCATGGGGTGTTGATTCAAGAGATATTGAATGGGGAAAGACAATTCCCACCAACTATTTGCAGCTTCACAGTGGGGGAGAAACATGGTGTGGCAGCCCCAAAGCACAGGCCATTTCAGACGTTCCAGGCACTTCTTAGAGGGTCCAAAGGGCTAAAGTCCTGAATTCAAGCCAGTCTGACGCCATGTGGTCCTATTCAGAAGGACAAGAACCAGTGCTCTGTGGTGTCCTGGGGCCTCTGGGATGTCCTGTCTAGGCAAGGGAAACAGGTCACTTGGACATGGATGGGACCTTTGGGTACCCAAAGGAGTAACCTCCAGAGCCAGATAGGAGCTGAGGACTTTAAGGAGTTAGGGGTAGCCTGGCTGCCCCAGGATACCCTCTCACATACCATCCTGCCAGTCCTGTATATTAATCTGATGGATCGCTTCCAGACTGGGGTAAGTCTAAGAGGCTACAATTCCATACGGTACCTCCCAGCCTGAGTAGAACACAACCGGCTTAGAGTCACGCTGCTCAAAGCAAGTTCCATGGAACCCTCATCCTAGGATGCTCTAGCAAAAAAAAAGGTTCTGTGATTAAGCAGGTGCTATTCTCTCCATCCTCTTGCATATGCTATTCTCTCCATCCTCCCAATGCAAAGCGAAGGCTCTCAGGAGCCCTTCAGAAAAGAAATTAATTTTGTTTAACCCAGTTATCCCGCAAAAGTGACCACAAAACACATTAGGGCCCTCTAGCCCCGTAGCTGGAGGCAGGTGAAAGGCCTTTGCTGGCCCCAGACTGGCAGAGGGCTTCACCACTCTAAGTCTCTGGCTGCGTCTCCTGTCACTGCCCCAGGCACCTCCAGCCAGTCGCCTGGGGATGCGCTGACCTCAGCAGGCTGCCCTGTGTACCCAGGAATCTACATTCTGTTCCCGCTGCAGGAGTAGTGTGCTCTTAGCAATCCTAAATCATCATTCAAAATCCTACCCAGGAAATACTTCTTTGAGATGCCTCCCCTGATTCTCTCAAGAAACAGCCAAGATCACTAAACTCTTCAAGCCTCAGTTTACTCAGAGCAGTGCCTCCCGACTTTTTTTTTTTTTTTGAGATTTAAATGCTTTTCTTCTTAGCAGCCTGCTGAGAGCGTCAGTCCCTGCAATGGACTCATCTCTCGACACCCCATGGCCAGCCTGTGCCCTTCCTGCACACAGGAAATCCAGCGAAAACATGCAGCATAATTTAAGTATAAATTAAGACTCTCAGGGTCTACACACACTCCCACCATTGCTGCTACCATCACCCGGGAGGCCAGGCCCACCCTCCAATGCAGGCTGGGATCCACGCTTTCAGAACTAGGGCTGGCCTGGCAGAGAGCAACCTGGGTGACGGCCGCAAGAGTCCTCAGGCACTCACTTCTGCTGGTCCTTCATGTTCTCGATGATGCTCCTCAGCTCGCGGACCTGTGTCCTTAGCTCCTCCACGGCCGCCTGGCTGTTGGCCGCAGGCTCCATCTTTGGTTTTCCTTCCGTGCTGAACAGAGATGGGGAGTTGGCTCTGTGTCCAGCTGTTCCCAAAGAGGATGACAGGGGGGAGGGTGCCGCCAAGGACAAAGGGGCTGGCCCACCACCACCTGCTGCCATGGTCCCTGGCTTGGGCGGCAGGGATGCTTTGTTGTCGGACACCTGTGACGAGGGAAGGCAGGGAGGATTCAGGGCCGGGGATTTGTGTGCTGCGCCTTTGTCCTGGTTTGTCAAACTCTCCATTAACACCACTGTCTCTGCCTCTCTCCGCACATTCCATTCATTTGTTCCTGAGTGTGCTCATGCAGTGTCCACAAGCCACTAAGGGCCTGCCTGGTACAGGCATTTCCCCCTCACTCACGTGCCACCTTCTATGTATTTTAAATTTGACCTTCTTTCTGTACAGAGAGTTCTTGACTGGTGTAATATACCCATCGAGATGCCCAACCACATGTGGGCAGGCACCTGATGCCAGGCACCACAAACTCTGAAGTGAACAAGACATTAAGGCATTCTCCTGGTCTCCATGGAGCTCAGAACCCAGTGGGGCACAGACAGACAGACAGACCAATGCACTGCGATGTGGGGGAAGACTGCACAGAGGGAAGCGAGCATACAGAGCCCCAGAAACACAGAAAAGGAGCCAGCCATCCGGATGGGCAGGCATCGCAAGCAGGCGCTGACAGTCCCGTCTTGGAGGAGGACCAAGAAGTAGCCAGAGGAAAGGAGGGACACTTAGAGAAAGAAGCTGCAGGGGGAGCGAGCAGGCTAGGCAAAGGTCTAGAGACCACGGAGCAAAATGCATTGGTGGGAAGCACTGCTAGAACATCAGAGGGGGCAAGAGAGGGCCTTGGGGGTAGAGCTAAGACTGAGAGGTACAAGCAGCTAGGTGAAAGGGTGAGAGGAGGGTACACTGTGCTGAGGACCATGCTGGCTGCAGAAGGGCCTAAGGGTTGGCAGATCTGGAGCTGGAGAGAACTGCTGGGAGAGTCTTACACAACATAAGCTAGAAGTGGTCAGGGTTTGACCCAGGCAGTGGCTAGGACAGACACAAGACAACTTTGATTGACATGATGAAGGTAGGCTCAGTAGACATAGAGCATTAGGCATTGTTCCCAGTGCTGGGGGCAGGAGTGGGCCAGGAGGATGGAGTCCCTGCCCTCATATAGCAGATGCCTTGTGAGCAGGGAGATGTGGTCCTGGATGGGATGCAGAGGGTGGAGGAGGAAAGACAGATCAGGGACCACGGGTGCAGATGGATGCACCAGACATCGAAGTTGTACCTTTCATGGAAGAAAGAGCAGGTTGAAGAGCCAGATAATGATTTCCGTTTTTGACACATTGGATTTTAGGAGCCCTTAGTGACTGGGAAAGAGGCGAGGGAGAGGGGATGAAGCAGAAGAGAGGCCTGGAGGAGATTCCACAAGGAAGCCCCTGGAGGAGAGTCCAGAAGGAACGAAGTGGTTGCATACGTGGGTAAAGGGTGCTAAGAGGAAAACTGGGTGGGGTCCATTTGGTGGAGCCAGGGAGACAGAAACCTGCTCATGGCAGATGAGCACCTGGATAGGAGGTGAAGGATGTGGCCTGCAAGTTTAGGACTCTCTTTCCAGAAACTTGGCTGAGGCAGGAAGACAGGAGAGAGGGAGTGTGCTCATGCAGAAGCCTCAGGGGGAGGTGGAATCAGGGAAGGGTTCTGTTCACTTTCCAGGACAGGGGAGACCCTAAGCTGCATAATATGCTGAGAAAAAGAGTCAGTGAAGGGCCAGGCCGAAGATGGAGGAGACCGGTCAGGGAGGCCTGATGGAGAAGTGTCCTGAGGAGGCCAGGAGGGCCCAGGAAGACAGTCATGGGCGAGACGTAAGAGGGGTGCCCAGTAGGCCCCTGGGGAAGGAGGCACCAACAAGGGAGCTGGGAGGCAGGTGGGGAGGAGGGAAAAGAGTGGGACAGGATGTTGGGAGGTGAGGGCGTGAGCGACAGGGCAGAAGTGGAGGCTGATGGTGAAGCTTGGCAACGTGGCCAAGAGACTCCCTCCAGCAGCAGGTGCCCAGCAGGCTACCCCAGCACAGGAGCCAAAAAGGGGCTTGGCCGGCATGGCGAGGAGGCAGAGTCTGGATTCAGGCTGTGCTAGAGGGAGAGACTGGGCAGAGAAAGCCAAAAGCAGATGGGCCATCATTCCCAGCCTCTCTGCTCGCCTTTTTTCTGCCAAGTTACCATTGAGGAAAAGCGCTCTCTGCTGCCAGGGATAGCGCTCCGCCAGCCCGTGCTTTATCGTTAGGAGTTAGAGTAAGAGGGAAGAGAAACTGACATTTATGGAGCACTGATCACATGCCGGACGCCAGCTAGACAATTTGAACGACGATTGGTTGGCACAAGCATTTTACCAAGCATGGAACTGAGGCTTGGAGAGGTGGCTGAGTAGTTCTCCAAGACTCATAGGTAATAACTGGCAGAACGGGGAGTCAATTCCCTCACTGTCAACCGGATCCCTCAAGTCCAGCACTACCACTGTGGCTGCCTGAGTCTGAAGATTTATGCTCTCCTGTCCTTTCTCCTTTGCTTGTCACCTATTCCTGGGCTCATGCCTTTTCCTTTTTCCCCACTCTGCAGCCTTGCAGACCTCCCATACTTCTGTGACCCACCAATGCCTTTGCACTGACTGACTTCCAGACGCTTCTCGAATCAATGCTTCTCTTGGCATTTCCTACATGACTTGCTCTCCCGGCCCATTTCGGCTACTGAGCAATTTTAAAGCCCTCACAGAGTATAGGCCACCACACACCCTGATCAAATTAGTTCAAGCAGAATTTGTAGAAGCAGTGAAGAGCAGGACATGACAGCTTGGGGGAAGTGAAATAGGCTAAGGGGATAGAACTGTGCAAATCAGAACCGTGAAAACATCTATCCACTGTTCACCAGTAGATGTCACTGTAGAGACACCCCGGGGATGTCAGAACGAAACTATAGGTATACCTATGATCACCAGAAAAAAAACGGGTCAAATCCAATTTCTGTAGATGGAATCCTTTTATAAAGAAAGAATGTTTTGATTTTTGAATAACTACAATTGATTTGTTGTATAGGATCACGTTTTGCTTACTGTATCAGATTTTTAAGAAAATCTACACATGTAAATTCTTACATCTATGGAGAAGGAAAATTCCACGGTAAACTTTGATTTCTTTATGCTAATTCCTGCTTCAAGTGACTACAGTTTTCTGCTTTTAGACAGAAATAAGTTGTTAATATTCAGACAAAATAATTCCAGTCAACTGGGTTTTCTTAGCAGGAGAAAATGGAATTTTAAAACCTTGGTTCATATTCATAGGAAGAAGAGAATTTGTACAAGATACTCCTCAAAAGTTACATGAAGTAGCTAAAAGTTAAATGTCTTCCTTGTTTCTCATAAACTAATAAAGTATCTATACCATTCCCTGGGAATGGAATGAAATTGAAATGTTTTTAGACTATAAATTTATCATAGAATATGAATCCAAATCAATTTTCTTTAAAAGACCACATTAGTTATTTATATTTATGATCTTCCAACTGTAATTTGTGACCAGCTTTGAACATAAAAGACAAGATCTATGGGCAGTGGGCACGTCATTGAATAATGTCTTCTCTCTAGATACCTCAAGGCTTTTTACGTTGTTCTGGCTGTGGTGATGGTGGTAGTGTGTGAAGGCATTTGTGAATGTATGTGTGATGGTATGAAGAGGAGATCAAACCACAAGAGGAAAACATGGGAAATAAACAACTGAACTTGTATCTCAGGGATTCTGTCTAGTTTCAGAGACAGCAACATGCCTTGGGGATTTTGATTAGTAATGGAATTGCTGTCATTGAAGAATGACAAACACCTGCACTGTCTGCATATCTTTGGTTTATAACCCATCACTAGTACATGCATGAAATGATAGGGACACCCTCTCATGGCTGGTCACTCACTTGGGATATGGTAACAGTCTTGGAAGTTTTCTTTGACGCGTCCACTCCTCTGTGCACAAGTGAAATGTGTTCCTCCTTATCCTCTTCAGGACTTGGGGAGTCGAAGATATCAGGGCTTGAAAGGGATGACTGATAAAGCCAAAAGAAAATGCTTTTGTCAGAATTATACCTTAACTGACACCGCTTTTGTTAATATAATGCTGTATGCTTTCCAAAGCACTTGACACTGCTATTTTGTCTTCTCACGATAACCCTGAGGCAAAAAAGTGTGTTGTTATCCATGTGTTCAAGTCACATAGCTGGTTAGTGGCAGAACTGCAACTAAGAAGCAAGGTTTCCTAAACTAGGGATCTTGCCACTGATGTCCATCACTCACTTCATCCTTGCAAGCATCCATCGTCCATCCTTTCCTGCTGCTTCCTCTAAACATTTGCTACCGTGTGCCAAGCACTGGGCTTTGTACTGCAGACTTAGTGACACGCCACACAGGATGCCTGCCCTCACAGGGCTGACAGTCCACCAAGGAAGAACACACAGGTCAATGAGAGGCTACCTCTAATCTGCCTCTCCTTCATTCCCTCCTCTTTCTTTTCCTTGATCTTTTCCAGGATTGCTAAATCTGCATGTGCAAGTGTCCTAAAGGATGTGTCTGAGAGAAAACCATTTCCAGGGACAAGGGCTCACCAGGCCTGTGGTCCAGCGACCAGTGTTTCCTCAGCCTGAGAGCACAGCCTTGCTTACTAGTGCAACAGGCTCATACCTCCTCTGGCACCTGCTGTAAAATCTCTGCCCTCATTACTGCTGACAGTCAACATCCATTTTGGAGTCTGTATTGCTGTAGTATATTTATAGAATGGCAGCATCTTTTGGTAAAATAGAGGATGACACCCCTGTTCTTTCTGCCTCACTGTGAAGATCACTGTAAAGATAAAAAAGCCAGATGAGGCTGGATGTGGTGGCTCACGCCTGTAATCCCAACACTTTGGGAGGCTGAGGCGGGAGGATCTCTTGAGCCCAGGAATTTGAGACCAGCCTGGGCAACATAGTGAAACCTCATCTCTATGAAAAATACAAAAATTAGCCAGGCATGGTGGTTCACACCTGTAGTCCCAGCTACTTGGGAGGCTGAGGTGGGAGGATCACTTGAGCCCCAGAGGTTGAAGCTGCGGTGAGCCATGAACATCGCACTGCTGCACTCCAGCCTGGGCAAAAGAGTGGAACCCTGTCTGAAAAAAAAAAAATTCTGGACCAATTCACTGAAGTCACTTGGTCATAGATGATCACTGGGCTAGAATTTCCCAATTTTAGAACAAAGCGAATTAAAATAAGAGTTCCTATAGCAAGGAATCCTTTATAATGAAGAATCTTCCAGAGACCTCTTTGGACAAGCTCATCTTCAGCTTCATCTCTATGCTTTCTACCCTGGTGGTAGAAAAACAGTCCCATCTAAAATCACCACTCGGTATCATTATACAAAAATTATACCCCAAAATATTGTATGTTTTCTTCTGTTTACTTAAGGCAGAAATCTAATGCATTTTAGGGAATTTTTAAGCAAAGTTTTCAATTTAACAGGTTTTATTTGTTAATCTTCACTTAATCTGAAAATCCAATTACCTAGAATAAAGTTTCCCCCACCACCAAGCTTTCTTATTAATGTAGCCTTAACTGCTTAGCCACCATGCCATGCCTGGATCCCTTCTTTTTGAGATTTTATTCAAAAAGCCAGTTCCCTCCAATACAACCTAGGGTTCATGAGCTGGCAATCAAAGCTTGCTCTTTGAATCCCAGAAACATAAAGAGCTTCAACAAGAGTCAGAGGCCCCAGGCTGGGGAATCATGACTAGTGTATTTCCTCCATCATATTCCCCAGTGGCCTTTGAGGAATACACTCATATCCACTAAGCCTCCATTTGCCTATGAAAAATCCACAGGTGCTAACTGGAAGAAGAGTAAATAGGAATTCAATGTACCGATCCAAGCTGGGATGAATGGGAATGAAGGGAAGAGAATATAGTACTTATACTTTAAAGCACAACTGTATTCTTTTAAGTCTGCAAATGAAGTGACTTCATATAAAATGCCAAGCTTTGAGTCACTGTGCCATAGCTTCCTGCAGGCAGTGACCATGTGCTTTTCATTTCAGTTGTATCTTTGGTACCTGGCACAGCAGTGCCGAACACATAGGGGATAGATGTCTATAAAGATTTGTTGAATGAATGTACAACTGTATAGTCTGACGGCAGTGAAGATGTTATGTCCTCACCACATCCCCCAAATACATACGAACTCTCAGGCATGGGATGTATGGACCAAAGGTGGGACAAGAGATGGTAATTTAAACCTGTCTGTAATTCTGGAAGTCACGAGGCTCTCTAGGCCTTGAAAAGTTGGGAAGAATTTGGAAGGAAGACAAAAATGATGAAGGATTTATAGAGAAGACGGAGGAGGTAGGATTGAAAAACAAAATATAGAGATACTAAGAAGCAACTAAACAGGTCGTGGGTATAAGAGGGGTGTTGAGGTGGGGGTGTGAAGAGGTGAGAGGGAGGGGGAAAGAAGGTGGTGTTGACAGAGAAGTTTGTATAACAATAAAAAAGTCAGCTACTTTTTAAAGTCTTTCTCCCAAAAAGGTGTCAATGCAAAGTTAAGTTTGTTTCATACTAAGAGGAAAAATAGGATGACTCAAACCATACTTCCAGACTCTAGATATGAGAGAAGAGGTTCCAAGGAAGTGACATTCTTTTTCTTCTCAATGATGACACCTTAGGTGGGATCAGTGATGACATAAAAATAGGAAGTGCCCTGGGAAACCTGCAAAAGGTTAATTAATTCCTTGGTGTATCTGGGTGGGGGTCATAAGGACTTAGACTCCCCGGAACAAGGCAATGTGCTATACAGAAACAGAGAGAGAGAGAGAAAGATATTGATTATACACATATACAACTTGTGGAAGGAGAGCTTGGAGGGGACAGTACAACCTGTAGCAAAAGCAAAGCATACATTTCCCTTTGACCCACTTCCAGAAAATTTTTACCCAAGTCAATAATTTTATAGCAGCATCAAGATTTTTCGGCAGTGACATTCATTTGAGTGTTGTTTATAATGAGGAACTGGAAACAACATAAATGCCCAATAATGGTACACTGGCTAAATGCTCACATAGTAATAGTTCAGAAAAGTGGGCAGCCATGAAATGTGATGTCAGGGAAGAATGCTGTCGTGACTGGGGACAAAGGCACACAACAGAACAGGAGAAAAGCAAGTTTCAAAATGATGCATACTATGTAATCCCATTCGTGAAGAAATAATTTTATATATACAAAAAACTTTTTTTAAAAAAGCTAAGGACATAGAGCAAAAAGTTCATGGTTCTTTGCACTGGGGAGCAGAATTACAGTTAACTTTCTTCTTTATACATTTTGTAGTTCAGATTTGGTACAATAAACACGTAACAGGCTCGCAATAAAAAGTCATTCAAAACAATCCAAACAAAAGTCTTCTATGGGTTATCCTGAGTGTTCCAGTCAGTCTCTCCTTCATTACCAGGTGCCTCATATGTTTCAAAACACTATCCTGAAGGTGTGCGTGGTATTCTGTGGACGGGTACAGGCAATGGGGATTTGAGAAAGTACGTTTTGGCCGCTGCCTGGCACTATACAGGAGATCTTTATTTAGTCAAGTTTTGTTTTTAGACCAAACCAGCCTCATTCTCCTTTCCCCACCATAAAACATGATCTTTGTTTCTTACCCATTTCATTTTAGGTTCAAATAAGAATCATTATGGAAGGAAAGAATAGGAAGGTAGGAATAGGGACTGCCTACCTTCCTGGCAGAAACACAAAGAACAAATAGAAAGAAATGGCGCTCGACTCATGAAGACTCTGAAATCACTTTTGGTTGGCAGTGTATCTCATGGCTTCCCTCTCCTGTGGTGTCCTCAAATCGGCTGCTTGCAGAAGAGTCCTTAGCTAGAATCTCTAATTTGTTCTGCTTTTCAGCTGTAGAGAAGTAAGGGGACATACAGTGTGAAGAGACACTTACAGATGTGAGGGACTGGGATGGAGGCCGCCTCCCCGTAGCTTTTGGTCTGCTTGTGGTCGGATGACTGAGTTTCTCAGTAGATGACACCACGGAGTCAAAACCTTCTAGGTCTAAAACAAAAGTAAAACAGAGTTTTAAGAGCCAAAATAGGAGCAAACGCTCTTATGATATGTCATAGCACCTCTTTTCCTCAATAATAATCCTTTCTGTCTGGATTACACTTCATCTCTTACAAAGGCCATTTACATCCTTTAGTCATTCAATAAACAGGATTCAAACTGAATGGAATAATCATTTCCTTCTTAGTTTAACAAGCTATTGCATGGAAGAGAGAGAAACAGGATTTTTCTTTTTCCCTTCTACAGCTATATCCATACATCTCTAAAAAGCTACAGAAAGAGGATTAAAGGAAGAATCCTCTTTCTTCCACAAATCCAAGTCCATTTTAGTAGACAGAACACTCTGGCAGCCTCGACACAAAAGGCAGTTTATTACAAGGTACAAGAGCCAAGGGCAAGTGGATGCCGGTCACTGATTACAAAAGACAATGGCAGTCCTGCTCCTCTTTGCTTGTGACTGGTCTAGAGGCAGCTATGTAGTCCAATTTGAGTTACTGAGCAATACAGGACAGTATACTGACAGTCTATGGGAAACAGATTTTTCTCTTTGGACAGAGAGAGGCAAGTGAGAAGACCTTTTGTGTTGCTGTTCCTCTTCTTTCCTGCTTGGGATCCTACTGTGTAAGGACAGGATGTCTGGAGCTGTGGCAGCCATTTTGTGACCATGTGGCCATCTGGTCACAGGACGGCAAGATAGAAAAATGGAAAATGCTCACCGGCCACAGTGGCTCACGTCTGTAATTCCAACACTTTGGAAGGCTGGGGCAGGAGGATCATGAGGTCAAGAGATCGAGACCATCCTGGCCAACATGGTGAGAACCTGTCTCTACTAAAAAATACAAAAATTAGCTGGGCGTGGTGGTGCACACCTAAAGTCCCAGCTACTTGGGAGGCTGAGGTGGGAGAATCTCTTGAACCTGGGAGGCAGAGGTTCCAGTGAGCCGAGACCATGCCACTGCACTTCAGCCTGGTGACAGAGCAAGACTCCTCAAAAAAAAAAAAAAAAAAGAAGAAGAAGAAGAAGAAAGAAGAAGAAAGAAGAAGAAGAAAGAAGAAGAAAGAAGAAGAAGAAGAAAGAAGAAGAAGGAAGAAGAAGGAGGAAGAAGAAGGAGGAAGAAGAAGGAAGAAGGAGGAAGAAGAAGGAAGAAGAAGAAGGAAGAAGAAGAAGGAAGAAGAAGAAGGAGGGAGAAGGAGGGAGAAGGAGGGAGAAGGAGGGAGAAGGAGGGAGAAGGGAGAAGAAGAGAGAAGAAGAGAGAAGAAGAAAGAAGAAGAAAGAACAAGAAAGAAGAAAGAAGAAGAAGAAGAAGAGAAAAAGAAAATGCTAACTGACAACCCCGATCAATGGGTTGCAACTCTGAGATGATCTAGTGCCCAGACTTCTTGCCATGTGAAATTAACAAACCCGTGCCATTTCAGCCAGTTTTAATCAGATATTCTTTATTTGCAGCTAAAAGCATCCTAAATTCCTTAACTGCAGCTACACTAGGCCCAGGACAGAGAAGTTAAAAAAAAAAATGATGTGCATTTCCTCCCACTTTATTTTGGGGAGGATTCTTTTGCTGACGGTTATTAGTGGTCTGGCTGTGTAACAACTTTATTCTATTAATGAACAGGCAGGTGTTATCTGCAAACTATTTTCTTTAGTGGAACATGCAAAATCAAGCACAAGTCACTGGTCAGGAGAAGCCATTCAATTACACCTGGGATTCTATTAAGTGACATTATCCTGATGAATGAATAATTACTCAATTAACTCCTCTTATCAGGGCAAGGCAAGTATAACCAAAGGTTAACCATCTGCAGAGATGGCACGAAAAAAAACATCGGTGGTGCTCTGAGGCCAAGAGGGAACCCATCAGCACCCAGTACCTGAGTGAGGCTCATAAAGGCACCTTCCTCTCCAGCTGGCTCAGCAGGGTTCCAGGAGGACCCTAAGTCAGGGGAGGGCAAAGATCCCACTGCTAGGATGTACTTCTCCATCCAGTGGTGGCTCACTGGGCTGACCCCTCTCAGGGGCCTTCCCTTTAAGAGAACCTTATTATTTTTTTCTTTCTTTCATTTCCCACCCTCCTTTTTTTTTTTTTTGAGACAGGGTCTTGCTCTGTCTCCTAGGTTGGAGGGCAGTGGCACAATCTCGGCTCACTGAAGCCTCAACCTCCTGGACTCAGGTTATTCTTCCACCTCAGCTTCCCTACAGGCACACAACACCATACCTGGCTAATTTTTGTATTTCTTGTAGAAGCGGGGTTTTGACATGTGGCCCAGGCTGGAGAAACTTATTTTCTTAAAAGGTTCTCCTCCAGACTCTACCCTGGGACTCTCCTCTACTAAGCCCATGTTGTCCAAAATGAAAATTCACCATTACACACTTGGATGGATGCAAAAACCCACCATCTGACGGGAACATCCCCCGAATTCATCTTTTTAAATCACTTTTCCCTGATGACAAATGTAATACATGACCAGTGTCTAATTTTTAAAAAACAAAACATGAAATTGTAACAATAAAAGAAAGTCAACTATAATCTTACCACATCAAGACAAGCACTGTTAATATTTTGGTATATTTTCCTCCAGGCTTTTTTTCCTATAAATAAATAGTATAGCTCATACTATATATAATATTACATTCTGCTTATTTCACTTAACCTGATATGCTATATCTCTAAAAATTCTTTGTAAATATTTTAATCGTTGTTGTACTGCAATTAATCCCATTTGTTGGATAATTAGTTTCCAAATCATTTCCCCCTCCTATTTTTTTACTGTTATGGAAAAGCACTGCACAAATATCCTTGCATGTACTCTACATACAATGAGTTTTAGCAGGTTATCCGTGCAGATCTCCAACTGTTCTGGAAGAAGAAAATAAGGCCCAGAACAGGGAGGTTTGTTGGAGGTGGGAGGCTGGTGGGGGAGGACAGAGACACAATGAGGGGCAGAGGAAGGCTCGGGAGAGGAGAGAGGACAAAAAACCAAGGAGCAGATGCTGACTGGCAGCCAGTGGAGGAGATGGAAGAGAGGGCTGTTAAAGGTTCCAGCAAATAAGCTGCTGCCAAGGACCTTGGCCGGGAGCTACCAGGGGCAGAGCTGGACAAACCTATGTCATGGCTCTGTCCAGGGAACCAAAACAAGCTCAGGAGCAAAAGCTGAGCAAGATGAAGTGACTAAAAAACAACAAAAGGCTAATTAACTCTGCTTCTCCACCTTGGCTACATGGAGGAATCACCTGGACAATTTAAAAAAACAAAACACCACTGCATCCCAGGGACTGACTCACCCCATCTGGGGTGCAGCCTGGGCACAGGCAGATGTCCACCTCCCAGGTGATGTGAACATGCATCAAAGGCTGAGAAGCACTGCTCTAGCAGAGGCTGGGGGCTGAGGGAAGGTTGAGGGATGAGGATTTGACCAAGCGGAGGAGTGGAAAGGCCACCCAGAGACTGACAGGGTGTTCCAGGGCCCAGTGAATAGAGAGCCTGCCTGGGCTCTCTAGCAGTGGGTCCTCCCATGCTGGGCTGAGGGGCGCTGGCCTGATTTGGAGGGCCACAGAGGTGCTGGAGCACTTGACCAAAGTGGTGGCCAAAGGCTCAGATGACTGGTGGCAGGTCAGACACACTGCAGCTGGAGCCAGGAAGGGTTCCGAAATGTGACCCAGCATAACGGGTGGGAGAGGAATGCAGGGAGCGAGGGGAGGGGATGGGACAGCTTCGGGTCCTCTTGGGATGGACTTGGTAAGTCCACTTGTGTGCAGGGATGGACAAGTTCATACCAGGAAACTTCTGCCAAGACTCTAGGGAGGACTCCATCTTTGCCGCCCCCACACCCTCCCGGGCCCACTGAATTAAGTCCACCTGGGAGTTTAGGATTTGACAATGTGTGAGGTAGCAGTCTGTAATGAATCACACTTTTAAAACAACCCAGAAGTGTGATGTCTGTCTGCCGCACTTAGGCTGTGAGCCCCAGGAGGGCAGGAACTCATCCTTGTGTCCTCAAAGTCTAGAATGTTCCTGGGTAAAACATGCTGGCTCTTTTGTCAATGAAGAAATAAGCGAACGAATGAATAAACTATTGCAAGAAAAAAACCAGGAGTGTAGCTTATAGAAGTGGCTACTAGCAGGACATGAGCAGCTTTGAGGCTGAAGAACCATTCTCTGCTACGGATGCAGAGAAGGCTGACTGGCCCATTCTGTTTTACTGGTTGAGGTTTGCACTAAGAACGCCTATGCACGTTGAAGCCTGGCCACGCTTAGCAAATGTCTCCAGGACAGATGGCAGAGAAGACTGCTCTATTTCAATCACTCGTGAATAGGAGAAAGGTCCGAGTCCCTCAGGGGAAGCCACTCTTAATCTCTTAATGTACTTTTTTTCTTTTTTTGAGACGGAGTCTTGCTCTGTCACCCAGTCTGGAGTATAGTGGTGCAATCTTGGCTCACTGCAACCTCCACCTTCCAGGTTCAGGAAATTCTCCTGCCTCAGCCTCCCTAGTAGCTGGGATTACAGGCGTGCACCGCCATACCTGGCTAATTTCTGTATTTTTAGTAGAGATGGGGTTTCACCATGTTGGTCAGGCTGGTCTCGAACTCCTGACCTCAAGTGATACACCTGCCTCGGCCTCCCAAAGTGCTGGGATGACAGGTATGAGCCACCACACACCCAGCTTAATGCACATTTCTCCTAAGTTTAACTTTCTATAGTTTTAGTTTGGAAAGAGCACTTTTTGGAAACAGCAAGCAAACTAAACTGCCATACAGAAAAAAATGCACCAAATATGAGATTGCCTGCTGAAAAGGGAACCTGAGGTTACCCTGGTATGTCTCCATAGACCATGAACTGTAACACATTTCTACTTTCTGACAGTGAAGGGGAGAAACTCTCCAGTACCGTCACATCACTTTTCAGTGGCACAGAGCACGCACCTCATGACTGTGGCCATGGTAGCTACAATAAAGGCAGAATTTCCATGACTAACCCATTGTGGTGTGGAGAAAATGTCCCAATTTTCATGGTGGTTTTGAAATGAATCAAGGTGAAACTTGATATGAGCTTTCTCGGCCTGGTTGGGAATTTTTCCTCTTAAGAGAAAAAGGTTTTAATGCTCCTAAGCCAGTCCAGAGCTATTGAACTGGCAAATGCTGGGGTATTTTTAAGAAGTTAGTTTCATAAGGAGAGGCCTCTGGCTTTTGTGATACTTGGATGACAAACTCTCTGCAGACATACAGGGATAATTCATGTTGGGCACGATGGAGTTGGCTTGGAAAGGGCCTCTGACTCTTCATGGCAGATGGAGTTGCCCATTTTCCATGAACTTCAGTCACACCCTATTTGGTTAAATTAGAAAGTGTAGTCTCATTTTCCGTGGATAGGAGGAATGGTACCAGTGACCGCAGGTGACATAAAGCACATCCAGTGAAGGCACAGAGGAGAAACAGTCAAAAGGTTAAGTTCAGGCTAGCTGTCACCAGCAGAGTTCTTTGGGAGCTCCTAAAGGGTTCTCTGCATTCATTATAGCGTGTTGCTGTAGACTTTAAAAAGAGCTTTAGGATAGAAGTTTGCCTACAGCTAAAACCTGGCAATGTTACTACCTCCCAGTATCTCTGGAAGCTGTCCCTTCTCCACACCCTGTCTCAGATTATTAAGGTGGCTCAATTTCTTGCTTGGAACCACTGTAATAGATTTCTCACTTTAAGCCCCTTATGACTCGCATGCTGCCACCAGAGAGGTGTACAGTCCCGATCTGAGTGTGTTCCTTCAGGGCTTCCTCTCCCCACTAATTCCTTCAGTGCCACAACTGGGGCCTCTTTCAAGAAGCCAGAGTGCACCCTAAGGCCTGGGTTGGGTGCATCCCTACTCACCCATCACCCTGATCTCAGCACTTAGTACCCTGTACTGACATTCTCTGCTGACTTCTCTGCCTCCCCCACCAGCCAGGGAAGAAGCTAGGGCTTTTCTCTCTGTTTCCCTGGACTTAAGATCACTCCTGATTTGCAGTGAGTGTTCAAAAAATGATTATTTAATACATTAACAAACAATCTTTCTAGGCTTCAGGTTTTCCAGCAGGAAAAAAATGAGAGAAATATATGAGCCATCAGCTTCATAAGGTTATTCTTTCGTAAATGAGAGACTATGTGAAAACCCTTTCAAATCACGCTGATAGAATTCTGTTTTCATGTACCATTAATGGAGCTGTGGGATTTGGAAACAAGGATCTAAGAGCAAGGCTAGAAATACCCCCTCCTCTACCTTTTTTTTTTTAGGTCTAAGATGAGAAAACCCTAAACCCACAGGGCCGCAGGTACTTTCTCTGCATTGCAGAGGCATCATGAGGCAGTCTGGATGGGAGGAGGAAGTCTCACTCCATGCGTCAGTCATTTGACTAGTGTGGAAAATCAGTGTAGACTATTAAGACAGGCCCATTATTAGGGGGTCAAACGAACACCTGTGTTAGCTGAATCACTAAATGAAATTATTAGCAATGATTAGATTCTGCAGGAAAATAAGCCCTCCAAAACGTGTAAAGATATAGCAGATCAGCTGTTGTGGTTTCATTTATAATCCAGGTGTGAAGTTTGCAGGACACAAGCTGCTGAAAGTAAGTTAGTTTTAGGGGGTTGGGTTTTTTTTTTTTTTTTTTAGAGACAGGGTCCCACCCTGTCACCCAGGCTGGAGTGCATGTAGTGGTGTGATCATAGCTCATGGTATTATAGCTTCAAACTCCTGGGCTCAAGCAACCCTTCTGCCTCAGCCTCCCAAGTAGGTAGCCACCATACCCAGCTAATTTTTGTTTTGTCTTATTTTTTGGTAGAGATAGGATCTTGCTATGTTGCCCAGCCTGATCTCATACTCCTGGCCTCAAGCAATCCTCCTGCCTCAGCCTCCTGAAGCACTAGGATTATAGACATGAGCCACTGTGCCTGGCCATAAACAAGTTTTGAGCTACTGTTTTGAACTCCATGTGCCAGCCATGCCACTACTAGATGCTTCACATGCACACACCCTGATTCCATCTGCACAAAACCACATGCGGTGTGGGCATTACTATACTCCACAAAGAAAGAGATGGAGGATCAGAGGTTAGAAAACATGCCCAAGGTCACTACCAACAAGTAACAGGGCCCACACACAGATTCATATCCAAGGGATTCTTTCCACTACAGAATGTTGCTTTTTTTCTATTTTATTCAAATGTGTTTTGAAATGGGCAGGAAAAGGGGCTTCTTCAAGGCACTCTGTGGCAAGAAATATAAGGTGTTAGGCAAGTTAACAGAATGTCTGGCTATTTGGTACAAGCAACTTCTACATCAAAACGTGTAGCTCAAGAATAAGAGAGGGAGATACAATGTTTATTTGCTGATTAATTTAATCAAACATTTATTATTTACTTTGTGCCAAGCATAGGGATAGTTTTGAGAATGAACGTACAATCATCCTATATCAGCACTGTCCAGCAGAACTTGCTGTGATGACTGAAGTCTTCTATAATCTGTACTATTCAAATGGTAGCCACTAGCCCCACATGGCTACAGAGTGCATGGATTATGGATAAGTACAGCTATTTAATTTAAATAGTCACACATGGCTAATGGCAATGAAGACTGTATATTACAATCCTGCATCTTGGTATTTCTCCTCACTTATGCTCAGCCCATTCATTCAGTGGCTATTTACTGAGCATACACTATGAGCCAGGCACTGGGTTAGGCAAAGGGGATGCAGGGGTGGAAAAAAGCCACATTCCCTGCCCACATGGAGCTAAGAACCCACTGAGGGGCACATGCTTTTTGTTTGTATAATTACAAATTCTGCTACTTACTATGAAAGAATGATAAAAGATGAAATTAGGCCAGGCGTGTTGGCTCACACCTGTAATCCCAGCACTTTGGCAGGCCAAGGTGGGCAGATCACAAGGTCAGGAATCGAAGATCAGCCTGACCAACATGGTGAAACCCCGTCTCTACTAAAAACACAAAAACTAGCCGGGCATGGTGGTGTGCATCTGTAATCCCAGCTACTCAGGAGGCTATGGGAGGAGAACTGCTTGAACCACGGAGACAGAGGTTGCAGTGAGCTGACGTCGCATCACTGCACTCCAGCCTGGGCGACAGAGCGAGACTCTGCTTCAAAAAAAAAAAAAAAAAAAAAAGGTGAAATTAGCAATGATAGCATGGGTACCTAATTTAGATCAGGGAAAGGGGATACATCTTACTGCAGTCTTGCTTCGAGGAGAGGTAGTGATTCACTCAGATTGATGACAAGCAATGTTAAGTGGGGAAAAGTAGCTCTCCATATTTGCATTCCTTTAAAAATTGCTCACTACAGGCCCAAATTTGCTATGCAAAGTGATCTGATAAGTAATCTAATTCTCTACTGGAAACAGTGGTTACATTATTATCCACAGGAACGTAAACTGGCACAACCTTTCTGTATGCCATTTGGCAATACCTACTACAAAATGTAAATGTGTACACCTTCAGATATATCAATGTCACTTCTAGAAATTAATCCACAGAAATGTTTGTGTAAGTATAAAATGATATATTTATGAAGCCAGTATACTTTCTAAAATAATTTTGGAAACCCTTGTATAGCCTCCTCACACATAACAAGTTGAAATCTAAACTTTTATGTAAGTTTTACTCACAAGGGATGTAATTTCTGTCATATTCTAAATATTGAGATTTTAAAATATAACTTATATCGATTTCTTAAATACATCCAATATATATTTGAGCACTGCAGCAATTTAGCCACCACCATCATCCATTTAAAAATATCATTAGATTTTAACAGTTGGAAATTTTACATAATTTCTTTTCCTCCTTAAATTCGTATTTCCAACCTCTACTGCTAAATTTTATCCTAATGTATTTTCAAGTCTGTTGTTAATTATTTTGTCATCTTTCTATTGTAAAAACATGTATAGAAATTGAAATTTAAGACTTTTTCTTTCCTGAAATCATAAGGCTCTAAGTGTAAAAATTATTTTTCTTCTGGATTGAGTTCTCATTACAATTATTATTAGTATACAAATGATCAGAACATAGGTATAAACACACCCCACACATTTTGATAAATAATTTTTAAGCATGACAAAACAATTTTACTAGGCTTTTCCCCCAAACACTTCATGTGTGTATGATTATTAATACCAGAAAGAGATGGTTTGGTATCAACTCTCTATTTTTCACTTTAGAGACAAAAGTGCAAAAAAAATTTGTTCACTTAAATAGAAGTAGATGGAATGGAGGCCAGCTGTGGTGGCTCATGCCTGTAATCCCAGCACTTTGGGAGGCCAAGGTGGGTGGATCACTTGAGGTCAGGAGTTCGAGATCAGCCTGGCCAACATGGTGAAACCCTGTCTCTACTAAAACTACAAAATAAATTAGCTGGGTGTGGTGGTGCGGGCCCTTAATCCCAGCTACTCTGGAGGCTATGACAGGAGAATCATTTGAACTTGGGAGGCGGAGGTTGCAGTGAGCCAAGACAGTGCCACTGCACTCCAGCCTGGGCAACAGAGTGAGACTTCGTGTCAAAAAAAAAAAACAAAAAAGTATCTGAGATGAAAACATATATATATATATATATAATTTTTTTTTTTTTTTTAGACAGAGTCTCACTCTGTTGCCCAGAATGGAGTGTAGAGGCACGATCTTGGCTCACTGCAACCTCCACCTCCCAGGTTCAAGTGATTCTCCTGCCTCAGCCTCCCAAGTAGCTGGGACTACAGGTGCCCACCACCACACCTGGCCAATTTTTGTATTTTTAGTAAAGACGGGGTTTCACCATATTGGCCAGGCTGGTCTCGAACTCCTGACCTTGTGATCTGCCCACCTCCGCCTCCAAAGTGCGGGGATTACAGGCATAAGCCACTGCAGCTGACCAGAATGGAAATGATTTTGTCATCAATGTCACTCAAGTCTCTGAACTCCTTGCAAATTATACACCAAAAATCAGACCATAGTCTAGCATCACCAGGAATTATTATTTTTAATAGTCTACCATCAAACAACTTAGTGAGTACCTCCTTCAATGTCACTGGAAGCAAAGAATTACTAACCAACTGATTTGAAAACAGAACTTGCAATCTGGAACTTGCATCTATGTCAGGGTTTGCTCTAGGATCTCAAACTTACTTAGGATGGCAAACATCCTATTCTTTTACATTTCCCTGTAATAACTTGGGTTAAAAAATCAAAATAATTCTTTTAAAAGATGAATGAGTACTTTTTAAAACTTTACAAAAAGTTATGCTTATGAGCCAGGTGCAGTAGCATGCCTATAGTCACAGCTTGTCAGGAGGCTAAGGTGGGAGAATCACTTGAGCCCAGGAGTTCAAGTCCAGCCTGGGCAACATAGCGAGACCCCATCACTAAAAATTTAAAAAAATCAAAGTTATACTCATAACCCCTTAACAATTTCTTAAATCTCCATATAGCCATCAAATCATTTAAAAGCAAAAAATCATTAAGCCAAAAAAAAACCACCTAGATTAGACCGTAGAAAGGGCCAAATTATCCATTCCAGATTAAAAGAATAGAACTAAAAAAACTGAAGAGCCAAAGGAAATAAGCTACTTAATTTCAAAGAGGATTCAGAGGCTACCAAGCCAGCAGTTTTCTCAATGTCTAGAAAACTCAGCTAAAAGAAATGGACAGGGTTAGAGAAACATAGACTGTGAGGCTGCACTGGGTTATTTCTTTTATAATTTTTTGTAGAGACAGAGTTTCCCTACATTGCCCAGGCTGGTCTCGAACTGGTGGCCTCAAGCAATTCCTCCTGCCTCAGCCTCCCAAAATGCTGGGATTACAGGAATGAGACCCCATGCCCTAGCCTGAACTGGGTTCTTTATAATCACTTCATCCAAGCCCCTGGATTAATTATGAAAAACCAAGATCCAAGGAGGTGCAAATGGTGTGCTCGATGGTCAGCTTCAGTGGGATGAGCAGCCAGAGCAGAGTACACACTTCTTTTTGGAGAGCAAGATGTACGGGTCATTTCATCTTCCTTAACAGCACTTAACCTAGACATAAGAAGAGCAGGGCCAGGTGCAGTGGCTCATGCCTATAATTCCAGCACTTTGGGAGGCCGAAGTGGGAGGATTGCTTGAGCCCAGGAGTTTGAGACCAGCCTGAGCAACACAGTGAGACCCATCTTTACAAAAAAATAAAAAATTATCTGGGCTTGGTGGTACACACCTGTGGTCCCTGCTACATGGGAGGCTGAGGTAGGAGGATTGCTTGAGCCTGGGAGGTTGAGCCTGCAGTGAGCTGTGACTGCACCACTGCACTTCAGCCTGGGCAACAGAGCAATACCCTATCTCAAAAAAAAAAAAAAAAAGAAAGGAGCAGTCTGAAACTCATAATATAAAACTTTAATGCATATGTGAAACAATAATATTCTAATGTCCAGAATTACATGGAAGCCAAAATTACACTGACTACAAAATTTGAGGAGGAAAAACCTCCTGTCTCAAAGCCTAGTGTGCTTTTTACTACCCCAGGAGAGACAAGAGTCCCCCAAAACTGCTAGGGCCTCTTTCAGCAGCCTGGGTAACTCAATGAGCTATTTCTCATTTGTAAACATCAGGAGAAGGGAGAAGACTGAGGTAAAAAGGATTTAAGGTGCCCTTAAAAATCTGACACTCCACGACTTTTTCTTGGGAAAAAAAAATTACAAGTAATCCTATGTCTATCAAAAAAAGTTAATCTGCTAATTGTATATTTCTAGACACTAAGTTTTTACCTGAGCTACTGCTTCAACACCTGACTCTCTCTAGGGCCTTTTCCTTGCCCCCAACATTTCTCCTTCCTGCCACCTTCTATCTCTGCAGATACGAGCTGGACCTGTGGTTTTCAAAAGTTGCCAAGAACTGGCATGTGTCCGTGCCAAGGTTATCACCAGTCATAATGCACTGAGAAACAGATCAACATTGTGAGTTTCCCATTAAGCTAAATGTGTTCAATTTTACACCTGGAGATTATACCCTTTCCAATAGGAGATGGCATTTGTTTATTTCTGAATGTGCATCACTAATAAAAGAAAAATCAAGCAGTCTTCCAAATTAAAAGCCTTTTTTTTGGTAAATGAGTCTGTGAAATTCCGAACAGTATGAACCTCAGGGAGACATGACTCAGGCCTGGGGAGATGAACAGAGTGTCACTACACGTTACACAAAGGTAAGCTTGGTTCTAAATCAGGGCATCCTGCTAACCTCCAACTCCAACCTTCGCTTGCCACCACTAAATCCAATGACCTTTTAATGGGGCCCATCAATGTCACTCTCCAACTGCTAATCACTTTTCTTTTGCAATGAATCAAACTTTGCAGGCTCTTAACCTTGGCCAAGGTTTCCAAGACCATGCTTTAATAAGAGTCCATGGCTAAACAAGGATTTTGATAATTTACTTAATAAAGTAATACTAATACAAAATACTTAATAAAATGTCAAGTGTCCATAATGCTTTTAATGTGACAAAGGGATGCCTGAGCATGATTTTCTGGTAGGTTGTACATTCCTCCGGATATTGTAAAATGGAAGCCATAACTAGGCTCTGCCAATCCATGAGCCCACAGCCAGGGAATGGGGGGAGGGGGGCACCCCAAGGCAAATAAATGCCATGTGAGATCTGAGAGCTGAACATCACCTGTTCCCTTCTTGCTTCTGCATTCATTTTTAGCTCAGAGGCCTCTGGAGTATACTGTGGATGCAGCAAAGGTTACTATACAAGTCTCTTTGTTCTATGAGAATACTTTGAATCTACTGGGTGTACCTCCAGATTTAAGAATGCAAATCTGGCGGTACACCCAGTACCTCCAAAATACAGCACTAGAATATGGTCTCAGCATGTAGGAAAGGTAGAACCACTCAGACATCAGACTGAATGATGAGCAAGAGCCCTGGCCACAGAGATGCAGCTGATCACAATACTAGGGGAGGGAGGACATGCTGACTCTGCATATAGGTGAGCGTTTGGGGCTGCCTGCAAGTCCACAAAGCTACTAGGCTCTGTGACCCTCTCCAAGCCAAGAGCCATCTGAATTGATGTTCTGTAAATGTCACTCTACCTCTCTCTCAGCTATTTTGCAGGCTGGTGGGTATAGAGCACTTGGGTAGGACAGCACTAATTTGCTCTCTGTATTCTGGAATAATTCATACCACCGAATGCACTGCTCCAACGAGGTTCTGCAACATTTGCCATCATGTCCCCACTTTGACTTAACCTTCCCCTGTTTGTATAGCACTTGTGAGGCTTTTCCTACTGGCATTTTCAATGTTTATTGAACTGGTGCTTATGGGATGTGATAGGGTGAAAGATGTTCGCGGAACCCCTCATAACTAAGCACAAACCCAGCCACCGCAATGGACCACCAAAGGCCAGCAGGACCACTCTGTGCAGGGTGCACAGGCAGAGGTGAGTACCTCAGTTCTGATGAGGACCAACATCTTTCACTGAGAAGGTCTAAGTGGAGACACTCAGTTTACATCCAGGACCAGGCCTGCCCTTCAAAGGGCCCCGAAGGACCATCTCCTGTAGGACTGGAGGATGGCTTTCAAAATGAGTGCTGGCTGCCAGCTTGACCTTGTTTCCTCAGCAGCACACCTCCACTGTGAGCCTGAGAGGCTGGGAACCAGGGGAGGGCTCAAGGGCGATGCAGGGAGAGGGCCAGCCACAGATACTGTTCTGAATTAACTATGCCTCTGCAAATTCGACAAGGGAACCAAAAATGCTCAGAGGACTGCCTAGGTTAAAACCCATCAAGCAGAAATGCAACCTGTTTCACTTCCTTTGTATAAAGTATTTGACCCTCAGCACAATCTCTTTTGCTTTTTGTCACCACATTTGAGAAATGTATAGTGCTTTTCAGCTACTCCCGATAAAAATTTAACTTTGATCATGATTTATGTCCCTGGATAGGGACTGGAGCTGCACATGTCCACACATGGGTACCCTAGCCCATCATATGCAGACTTCACTGCAGACCAATAGCAACCATATCTCCTGTTCTTCAGCGTGGGTAATGTCAACCACATCCTTGGTCTCAAGGGCTGTGTCTGAAGGTTGCCAGTAAGGAGACAGTGTCTGTAGGAGCCAGTCATGGCTCTTGAATGAAATTTCCTATGTTTGAATGACTAACCCTGAGAGAGCTGGAAGGTGCGGCTGTTGTTTACATACACACTCAGCCAGTAGTCAATGTGGAACACTCCAAATGACACTCATGGTTTTTTCTTTTTTTAATGGCAGGCACGACACACTATATCTTGTCTTATTGAACCTGAGAAATTGCTTAACAATCTGACATGCTGCAAGGACCAATAACTGGCTCTCTGGCTCCAAAAGGTGAAGTTTTAAATAAGTATTTTAAAAAGAGTCCAGAAAAACCAACAGCCCCAAGTCAGGGGATCTGAGTTTTTCCTCAAAATTTGTATAAGAAACCCTAGAAGTGATTTCTTATCATAAAAGGTAGAAATTGCAAAATAAGGTAAGAATGTCCTCACTTGTTTACAGAGATTTGGCATCATGTTCACAAAAATTTTGTATTCATGGTGACTATTAAAATTGCTGTCTTTCGCTCTCCTGTGTAACTTTACTATACAGAGCACAGATTTAGAACTTAGTATTGATCAAATTTGTTATTGTCTTTTTATGTAATACCTGTTTAAACACTGGGTAGTTGATCTTTGGCAAATATCTAATCCCAAATCCAACACTCTTTCTATTTGAAATCAGACTCCAAGACTCAAATGGTATCATTTCACTTGCTGCAAGCCTTAAGATCCCCCCTGTGTCTCTGTCCTCTCTCTCTCTCTCTCTCTCTCTCTCTCTCTCTCTCTCTCACAAAGGTCACAGCCATGTCCTTGGTTGATGTTTAAGTTAATTATTTCAAATATAATTACTTTTTTGTACATGAAGTCTCTGGTTTTCCAAAGCTCTGAAATTATTTTCAAACTAGGTTTTATAGAGATTCTCAGGAAATGAGATAGGCCACTCCAGGGAAGCACAAGTTGCACTTACAGGGGAGGCCTGTCCTCTTCCCGTTCTTAACACAGACTGGGCTCTCTTGGCCTCAGTGCTATTGACATTTGGGACTGGGTCATTCTTTGTTGTCTGTGGGGGCTGTCCTGTGCACTGGAGGATGGTTAATAGCATCCTTGGCCTATACCCACTAGATACAAGGCAGCATGTCCACTCCCACCCCCACCCCACCCCCACAATGTGACAGCCAAAAAGTCTCCAGACATTGCCAAATACCTCCTTGGGGAGAGCAGTTGAGAAATGCTGATGTAGACCTATCCCATGCACTGAAAGTTTGGGCTCATGGGTCAGGGAGACCTGGCTTCAACTCCAATTTCTTACTAACCAGATGATCTTGCTCAGTTTCCCCAGCTTGCTTTCTTCCCTGATCCTTCATTGTAAAAACATGAATCATTACACTTCCCTCACAGGGCTATGGATGGTGAGAAAAAACTAGACAAAACATTTAGTGGGCATCTAGTGAATATTAGTTCTTTCTTTCCTTACTCTTGCTTGCTCTCACTGCTCTTATTTCAACACTAGAACCTCAGATGATGGACGAGGGGAGATGAAGGGGAAATGTTTTTTTCTCCACTGTATTAGTGGAATGATTCTAACATGAAGATATTCCACACACAGCTCCAGTACTCATACTGTACCTCAAAGGGAACAAAAACTTATAAAGGCATGCTGTACCCCAAACATGCTCACAAAACACTCCTAAGCTTTTCAAACACTTTGGGATTATTTTATCACCAGGGTTGTAATCAGCTACAGATCAATGTCCAGGTAGGACTTGATTTTTTAAAATGGTGTAAAAAATATGCGCATTTAACACCCTAAGGGGACATTTTACATTACAAAATGATTACTAGCTTTTGTAGAGCTTTATTTTTATTTTTTGAGATGGAGTTTCCCTCTTTTTGCCCAGGCTGGAGTTCAATGGTGTGATCTTGGCTCACTGCAACCTCTGCCTCCAGGGTTCAAGCAATTCTCCTGCCTCAGCCTCCCAAGTAGCTGGGATTACAGGCATGTGCCACCACACTTGGCTAATTTTGTATTTTTAGTAGAGACGGGGTTTCTCCATGTTGGTCAGGCTGGTTATCTCGAACTCCCAACCTCAGGTGATCCACACTCCTGGGTCTCCCTAAGTGCTGGGTTTACAGGCTTGAGCCACTGTGCCTGGTGCCTGGCCTTTTTTTTTTTTTTTTTTTTTTTTTTTTTTTTTTTTTTTTTTTTTTTTTTGTTGTTTTTGTTGTGTTGACAGGGGTGTGTGAAGGGGGGAGTGTAGCGGGAACAGCGGGGTTTATGGGTTTGGGG
>CAUYLG010006681.1:0-185307 GCA_963573385.1 Cacajao melanocephalus | reverse complement strand
TGAGCAGTGGTTTGTAGTTCTCCTTGAAGAGGTCCTTTACATCCTTTGTTAGTTGTATTCCCAGGTATTTTATTCTCTTTGTAGCAATTGTGAATGGCAGTTTGTTCTTGATTTGGCTCTCTTTAAGTCTGTTATTGGTGTATGGGAATGCTTATGATTTCTGCACATTGATTTTGTATCCTGAGACTTTGCTGAAGTTGCTTATCAGTTTCAGGAGATTTTGGGCTGAGACAATGGGGTCTTCAAATTTACAATCATGTCGTCTGCAAATAGAGACAATTTGACTTCCTCTTTTCCTAATTGAATACCCTTTATTTCTTTTTCTTGCCTGATTGCTCTGGCTAAAACTTCCAATACTATATTGAATAGGAGTGGTGAGAGAGGGCATCCTTGTCTAGTGCCAGATTTCAAAGGGAATACGTCCAGTTTTTGCCCATTCAGTATGGTATTGGCTGTGGGTTTGTCATAAATAGCTTTTATCATTTTGAGATACGTCCCATCTTTACCTAGTTTATTGAGAGTTTTTAGCATAAAGGGCTGTTGAATTTTGTTGAAGGACTTCTCTGCATCTATTGAGATAATCATGTAGTTTTTGTCTTTGGTTTTGTTTATGTGGTGAATTAAGTTTGTAGACTTGCATATGTTGAACCAGCCTTGCATCCCCGGGATGAAGCCTGCTTGATTGTGATGGATAAGCTTTTTGATGTGCTGTTGCAATTGGTTTGCCAGTATTTTATGGAAGATTTTTGCATCTATGTTCATCAGGGATATTGGCCTGAAGTTTTCTTTTCTTGTTGAGTCTTTGCTGGGTTTTAGTAACAGGATGATGTTGATCTCATAAAATGATTTGGGAAGGATTCCCTCTTTTTGGATTGTTTGGAATAGTTTCAGACAGAGTAGTACCAGCTCCTCTTTGTATGTCTGGTAGAATTCAGCTGTGAACCCATCTGGACCTGGGCTTTTTTTGGTTGGTAGGATATTAATTGCTGCCTCAACTTCAGCCCTTGTTGTTGGTCTATTCAGGGTTTCAACTTCTTCCTGGTTTAGGCTTGGGAGGGTGCAAGTGTCCAGGAATGTATCCATTTCTTCCGGGCTTATTGGTTTATGTGTATAGAGTTGTTTGTAGTAATCTCTGATGGTAGCTTGTATTTCTGTGGAATCAGTGGTGATATCACCTTTATCGTTTTTTATTGCATCTATTTGATTCTTCTCTCTTTTCTTTTTTATTAATCTGACTAGTGGTCTATTTTGTTGATCTTTTCAAAAAACCAGCTACTGGATTTATTAATTTTTTGAAGGGTTTTTGTGTCTATCTCCTTTGGTTCTGCTCTGATCTTAGTTACTTCTTGTCTTTTGCTAGCTTCTGAGTTTTTTTGATCTTGCTTCTCTAGCTCTTTCAATTTTGATGATAGGGTGTTGATTTTAGATCTTTCCTTGCTTCTCATGTAGGCATTTATTGCTATAAATTTTCCTCTAGACACTGCTTTAAATGTGTCCCAGATATTTTGGTACATTATGTCTTCATTCTCGTTACTTTCAAAGAACATCTTTATTTCTGCCTTCACTTCATTGTTTATCCAGTCAACATTCAAGAGCCAGTTGTTCAGTTTCCATTAAGTTGTGTGGTTCTGAGTTAGTTTCTTAATCCTGAGTTCTAATTTGATTGCACTGTGGTCTGAGAGACTGTTATAATTTCCATTATTTTGCATTTGCTGAGGAGTGATTTACTTCCAATTATGTGGTCAGTTTTAGAGTAAGTGTGATGTGGTGCTGAGAAAAATGTATAATCTGTGGATTTGGGGTGGAGAGTTCTGTAGATGTCTGTTAGGTTTGCTTGGTCCAGATCTGAGTTCAAGTCCTGGATATCCTTGTTAATTTTCTGCTTGTTGATCTGTCTAATATTGACAGTGAAGTGTTAAATTCTCCCACTATTATTGTGTGGGAGTCTACGTCTCTTTGTAAGTCATCAAGAACTTGCTTTATGTATCTGGGTGCTCCTGTATTGGGTGCACATATATTTAGGCTTGTTAGCTCTTCTTGTTGGGTTGATCGTTTTACCATTATATAATGCCCTTTTTGTCTCTTTTGATCTTTGTTGGTTTCAAGTCTATTTTACCAGAGACTAGGATTGCAACTCCTCCTTTTTTTTGCTCTCCATTTGCTTGGTGTATCTTCCTCCATCCCTTTATTTTGAACCTATGTGTGTCCTTGCACATGAGATGGGTTTCCTTGATACAGCACACCAAGAGGTTTTGACTTTTTATCCAGTTTGTCAGTCTGTGTCTTTTGATTGAGGCATTTAGCCCATTTACTTTTAAAGTTAATATTGTGATGTGTGAATTTGATCCTGCCATTTTGATGCTAGCTTGTTGTTTTGCCCATTGGTTGATGCAGTTTTTTCATTATGTCCATGCAGTTACCATTTGGTAAGTTTCTGGAGTGGCTGGTACTGGTTGTTCCTTTCTATGTTTAGTACCTCTTTCAGGAGCTCTTGTAAGGCAGGCCTGGTGGTGACAAAATCTCTGAGCAATTGCTTGTTTTTAAAGGATTTTATTTCTCCTTCACTTATGAAACTTAGTTTGGCTGGATATGAAATTCTGGGTTGAAAGTTCTTTTCTTTAAGGATGTTGAATATTGGCTCCCACTTTCTTCTGGCTTGTAGGGTTTCTGCTGAGAGATCTGCTGTGAGTCTGATGGGCTTCCCTTTGTGGGTAACCCGACCTTTCTTTCTGGCTGCCCTTAGCATTTTCTCCTTCATTTCAACCCTGGTGAATCTGGCGATTATGTGCTTTGGGGTTGCTCTTCTTGAGGAATATCTTTGTGGTGTTCTCTGTATTTCCTGGACTTGAATATTGGCCTGCCTTCCTAGGTTGGGGAAGTTCTCCTGGATAATATCCTGAAGAGTGTTTTCCAGCTTGGATTCATTCTCTCTGTCACATTCAGGTACACCTATCAAACATAGATTAGGTCTTTTCACATAACCCCATATTTCTTGGGGGTTTTGTTCATTTATTTTCACCCTTTTTTCTCTAATCTTGCTTTCTTGTTTTATTTCATTGAATTGATCTTCAATCTCTGATATTCTTTCTTCTGCTTGGTTGATTTGGCTGTTGAAACTTGTATTTGCTTCATGAAGTTCTCGTGTTGTGTTTTTCAGCTCCATTAAGTGATTTATATTCTTCTCTAAGCTGTTTATTCTCGTTAGTATTTTGTCAAACCTTTTTTCAAGGTTCTTTGTTTCTTTTCATTGGGTTAGAACGTGTTCTTTTTGCTCAGAGAAGTTTGTTATTACCCACCTTCTAAAGCCTGCTTCCGTCATTTCATCAGACTCATTCTCTATCCAGCTTTGTTCCTTTGGTGGTGATGAGTTGTGATCTCTTGGAGGAGGACAGGTGTTCTCTTGTTTGGTGTTTTCATCCTTTTTTTGCTGGTTTCTTCCCATCTTTGTGGATTTATCTACTTGTGGTCTTTGTAGTTGGTGACTTTCGGATGGGGTCTCTGAGCGGACATTTTTGTTGATGCTGAAGTTAATTCTCTTTGTTTCTTAGTTTTCCTTCTAACAGTCAGGCCCCTCTGCTGTAGGACTGCTTGAGGTCCACTCCAGACCCTGCTTGCCTGGGGATCACCTGTGGCGGCTGCACAAAAGTAAAGGTTGCTGCCAGTTCCTTCTTCTGTTATCTTTGTTCCAGAAGGATACTTGCCATATGTCAGCCTAAGCTCTCCTTTATGAGGTGACTATATACAGGGTTTAGGGAGCTGCTTGAGGAGACAGTCTGTCCCTTATAGCAATTCAAGTGCTGAGCTGTGAGCTCTGTTGTTCCCTTCAGAGCTGCTGGGCAGTTATGTTTAAGTCCACCTTTTTTCCCAGGTGCTCTGTCCTGGGAAGGTGGGTCTTTGTTTATAAGTTCCTGACATGCTGCTGCCTTTTTGCAGAGCTTCCCTGCCCAGCAAGGAGGTAGCCTAGTCGCAGTCTGCCAGCAGAGATGTTGCTGAGCTGCCGTGGGCTCTTCCCAGCTGCTGTGTCAACTTCCTTGGGGTTTTGTTTGTAGAGGTATAGTTAGACCTGCCTTGGTAATGGCTGTCTGCCTCAGTAATGGTGGACTGCCTCAGTAATGGCGGACTGCCTCGGTAGTGGCGGACTGCCTCGGTAATGGTGGACGCCCATCTCCCAACAGAGCTGGACCTTCCCATGTCCAGTTGCACTTGCTGTGAAACTCTCAATCCAGAGCGTTTCAGATTGCTGGTCTTTGTGGGGGTGGGACCTGCCGATCCAGATCACCTGGCTCCCTGTTTCAGCCCCCTCTTTTCAGTTGAATGGGCAGCTCTGTCTCCTAAGCATTCCAGGTATAGTTGAAATGGCCACCCAGATTTGTGTGAGTTTCTGTGCGGAGACCTGCTGCGCTGGCTGAAACAGCCATGCTGGAAAGTCATGGCGCTTTTCGGCCCAGGAATCTCTTAGTCTGTGGGCCATAATAACTCATTTGGAAATACAGTGTTCACTCACCCTCTGTGTTGTTCTCACTGGGAACTGCACTCCAGAGCTCTTCCTATTTGGCCATCTTGGATCCTCCCAACACTTCTATGTTAAAATGATGCAGAACTTGTAAACCTCTACTGGCTCATGTGGAATGTGATTCAAAATGTAGATTCAATGTTCTTTTCTAGAAATAATGCTAAAATATTGACCTGTTTTTGTGAGTGTAGACATCCCTCTGTCTTTTTGATAGTTGATTTAATGTCTTTGATAAGTATGTCCCATGTCTGGGCTTCCTCAGGGAAGCTTATCCCAGTCTTTATAGATAAAGACTCTTTGTGGATTGCCTCTGTGCTGTGGTACTTCTTCAACACTTAGGCCATTTACAACTGTGCCTTAGACTTCACTTGCACTGAGTCTAGAGATCAGCCAGAGGTGAAAGCTTAGGATCTTCTCAGGTCTTTTGTGAGCATTAATTCTTCCTTGAGCATGAGCATGGCTAGATAGTGAATGTTTCCATCCTAACCTTCCTCCCCAGGTGACTATGCATTTTTCATTCACATCACAATGTTTTCAAGTAATGCTGCCACTTTTCCATGAGTATGAGAAGTGAAATAGAGACTAGTTTCTTGAATTAGTGTTTCAGGTAGCCCCATACGGGTTAGAATAGATGAGCATAATATTTCAAATAAGGTCTATTTTGCTTCCTCTGGAATCATGTTCCAGGTTTCCACAGTGGACATGCAGGTTGCCATATTCAAGATGGCTATTGTGCTGGCGAGGGGCTAGGAAAGGAGAAGTGGAAGTACCACAGAGCTTTCACTCTGTTTTCAAGTTGCTTTTTCTTGAAACAGCATTTGCTTAGTTGCTGTAAACTTTTGACTTTATCGTAGAGTTTGGAGAAAGTTAGTTCTAATGGTTTCTGCTGGTTTTTGTTGTGTCTGTGGAGTGATGGGCATTTGGAGCTGCCTACTTTACTATTTTGCCAGTGTCATTTCTGTCTCTATCTCTTTTAAATTTAGTTGACTTAACATCTGGGCAATGTTATATGTATATTTTATACTTTTTTTAACCAAGAATTATATCTTGATTTTCTTTTAGGTATGGCTGGTAAAGCCAACATTACTCATTTTAACATGTAATATAGCAGGATTTGTCCTCATAAATGTGTGATATATTTAAAATTATGATTTTACTAGCCATATCAATGATTCAGATCTTATTCAATAAAATAGCATTGGAAAAAGGCAGTTGTTTAAACATGCTGATTATTCATTCGTATAGTAAAAGCATATTGAGGGTATAATATATTCCAAGCATTAGTAACAGATTCTGGGTGATTATGGTTGTATATAAGATAGTGCTTGATCTTGAGCTGCTTGAACATACTAACAAGCACTAAAATACAGTGTAATAAATGTTATAAAGAAGGTTATTTATAAAATGCCAAAAAAAAAAACCCAAGAGAAGTCAGAGTATAATTATGTGATGAGAATAGCAAAGTTTTTAAAAGGAAGAGACATTTAATCAGAGGCTTAAAAGATGAGTTGGCGTGTAGCAAGCATTCATGATAAGATGATACCACATCTCACTTGGAATGGCATCTAGATGGAGTGAGCAGCATGCACAAAGTCTTAAAAACTTAAAGCACAGCCTATTACATGAGTAGAGAACAATTTAGCTGGGCCAGAAGAATGGACCTGTGGGAGAAGATGCAGGAAGGAAGGCTAAAAAGTTAGGTTGTGGTCAGATCATGAGAGACATTGTGGGCCATGCTGAAGCGTTTAGACTTGATTCTGTAGGGAAAAGAGTGACATAATCAGACTACCTCAATTAAGACTTCTCACTTTCTTCCTCTATAAGTTCCAACAACTTATTCATTAGGCAATGGGAAATAAGTAGCTTTTCAGTGAAAGGTATTTTATGTAGAGCCAGGGACCCACATATGATTTCTGACTGCAATTAGCTTACCCTATAGGCACTACTTTCTGTGTTACATGCATCTGTGACTCTCCTTAAATGACCCATCCTGTTCCTGTTGATTCCATTTTTAAGAAATGACTTTATCACCTCCTTTAGTTCGGTGGGGGCAGGCATGGGACTAGATGCCATAATTTATCTCTGATTTCTTTCTTTCCACTTCAGACTTTCCACTTACTGTACACACACACACACACACACAATTTATCACTCCTCTGTTTACACAATCTCTATTCAGACGTCTCTCCTTCCAGATATAATTCCCTCTTTATATCCTGAATCACATAATCTAAATCCTTTAAGATTTTCACTGATGATCTCTCTTGCTTGCATTTTTAATTCAATCCCATCTCTCTCATTTTCTTATCTGCTAAAGTCCTTGGATATCCTCATTTTCCCATTATGTAACTCATTTCTTGGATCCCTGGAATTAGAAGCCCACCTATCTCAAACCCTCTTCTAAAACAGCACTCTTAAGGACGGCCGTGATTTCCAAGTTATCCAACTAGGAGTGTTAGCTCTACCCCAGCACTCACTTTCTCCTCAGCAATTGATATGTCTCACCTCCAGTGGTTTTTTCCCCAAATGAGATTTATCCTACTAACTGTGTCTCAACACTATTATGTTCATTGTCCATGCTGCAGAGTCCCTGACACCCCTGAAAGACTTTATGTCCAAGATCATTTTATGGATAAGAGCCTGTCATGGTTTCCTAGATAGCATTAGGCAAAGTGCTATGAACTTTTTGTGCCATTGTAGAGAACAGGAAATGCTGCCTCACCTCCTCTGTAGACCATTCCTTTGGGCAAATGCTTTCTCTTCTACTGGATTTTTATTTTCAACCACCGCTTGATACACAAATTTGTCTGTAACACACCTGTCTTTCTCTAATTTATTTTTATTTTTGTTTGCAGCGACTTAAAGGTTTTTTTGTTTTGTTTTTAAGTGGCTGCCAAAAACTTTTTTCTGTTTCAGAACTAAAACTTCCAAGTGCATTTAATAAAGTACTGAATAATCTTTAACATTAAAAAAAAAAAACCAACAACAGCACAATGCAGACAACAAACAGTCTCCACTTAGTTTATACCACACAGATTCCTCTGTTCATTTTTAACAGTATTCAAGATGTTGTGTTAAAAGGGGAATTCTGAAGGCGACTGCTTTAAAGGAATCTTTCTTAACAGTTACGCTCACTCTCTTCTTCTAACAAGAAATATTTGATGAATCCGTTAACAACACCACTACATATTTTTATGGCACTTTAAACAGATAATTCAAGTGCCTTTGGAGACATTATTTCATTTGATCCTCACAACCAACAGGGAGATAAGTCTTATTATCACCTTCACCAGCTGCTCCCATTTTCTTTGAATATCTTTTCAATGGAGAAACCAGTTTTTCTTCAGTGGAAAGGAGAATATTAGATGTGGAGACACCTTTAGATCTCCTTTTCCATTTCTGTAGCAGCCCAGTCAACTTTCCCTGAGATTTCCAGCTGGCTCTGCTCAACAATTATTCCTTTCAACTCGAGTTCTCAACACTGACTACCCATCAGAATTACTTTTAGAGTTTTTTTAGGAAACCTCTTTGTGCTTGAGTCTCCCTTTAGAACAATTGCATCAGAATCACAGGGCATGATGAGGAGTGCTGAGGCAGTTTAAAAAAAAAAAAAAAAAAAAAAAGCTCTTCAGGTTATTTTAATGAGCAGCACGGTTTGAGAACCACTGTATAGGTAGATGCAAAGCTGTTTTCTCCAGAGAAAGAAGAACAATTTAATTTCATTTTCTATAAGAGGAAACTTTTACATACTAACCCTCACTGCCCCTGGTGGTTCTTCTTTTAAGATAAACAATTTTATAATTTTGTTCATTCAAGTAACAATAACAATGTATTTATATGTTTATTTATACTTAAAGTATTTTCATATACATTATTTCTCAACCAAACTCTATTTTATAATTAGTGTCTCATTTTATAGGAATTGAGGCCCAGTGAGGTTAGGTTTCTGGCTGCAGATTATACAATTTAGTGAGGTTAGGTTTCTGGCTGCAGATTATACTGTAGACGTGTGTATGCAGTGGGAAGAAGGGAGGCGGTACACTCTACCTCTAGCCGCTATTCTCCTTTCCTTCCTCTGGCAATTTGTAATGTGGTCCATGAATACACAGAATCTGCAGCATTACCTTGAAACTTGTTAAAAATGCAGAATCCCAGGCCCTATCCCAGATCTACTGAATCAGAATCTGCATTTTAACAACTTCTCTAGGTGATTTAAACTCTGATTAAGGTTTGAAAAAATCCCTCCTTTATAGCAGGCTGCCTTTTGGATGTTTTTAGTCCTCTATTTTGTGGTGTCTTTTTACAAATATATTGCATGTATCGACGTCATAAGGGATAATTTTTCAGCGTTCTTGCCTCTAAGTTTTCCTTTGAAGTTTATTTTCCAGCTTTTCACTGTCACTCAGGGGATTTTCTCCCTAGCTCTCCTACTGCACTGGAAATGAATCTATGATCATTTTATGCTGCTGTGAATTTCGCAGGTACAAGAGCTATGGAGGACCCAGGGAAGGCTGATTTTGCTTTTTCATTGTCATAATTTTCCTCTTTTTTCTGAGCCAGAGGGTATAACCTAGGAAAATGCCAGTCAGACTCTTTTTAAAATTTAAATTCTCAGTGGATCTTTCTGAACTCTTGTTGGTAATTATCATCGTTCACAGTCCATAAGACGACTTTGGGGATCTCATGCAGTAACATCTTTCCTAATAGGTATTCTTTCTACAACCTTAAATTGAAAAGGTTCCTAGTGATATGCATTGCACTTTAGTGAGCTCTGCTTCCCTAATGAGTTCTTAACTGAGGGAAGTCTCAGAAAAGGCAGAAAGAACTATTGTGAATGCTGCAATTCAAAGCTTGATTCCCTCTCATGGTTGCTACAGTTGAAATAAACAAACAGGTTGTTTTCTGAATTCAAGGCTATGCTAAAGTGTTGTAGCAGCGTGGGAAGAAGTCCTGATGGCCTGTCTTATGATCCACTGTGCAGTTTCTGCAACTTGCCAGACTCAACGCACTCAACTCACTGACTGCCCCTTTATATCCGTCTCCACCCCTGTATTTCCCCAGACTTAGAGAGTTAAATTTATGCTCCTTTTTGGGGAAAAATACACAAAACTCCAACTATGATCCTAAAGTTCATTTTTAACTTTCCTTTGATTAGGAACTATGTACATGCCAACTTTGATATGTGAAAAGTAAATTTGGTTGGGAGTATAGCTAAATTCATAAAGAAACATACAAATGCGTATCATAGCTTTAAAAATACAAAAACAAGGCAACATACAATGTCCCTCATTTAAACCTCTATAGCTCTTTCTTTATAGCTCTCATGGGTCATTTATATTTTGCCTTGTCTTATAGTATATATTTATTCACCTTACTTGATTATAAGCTGCTGGGAGTATCTTACTCATCTTTATGTTTCTTAAGGTGTTTAGATCAGTGCTTTTCCCATACCATAGAGTCTCACTGGAGTCAATGCATATGTCAAATTACATAAGGGAGGGAAGGAAAATATGAGTCAGGGCATTTGGGTTCTATCCTTATTTCAGACACTGAACAGAAAGAAAAACTTGGAGGGAGCAATCAACGTCTCCAGGCTTTGTTTCTCATTGGCAAAATGTAGGCATAGGAAAGAAAGATCTTTCAAATCCTTTCTAATACCATGATTTTAGCATTCCGAGTTTGAGATGAGGAGACAGCCATGTAGAAAATCCCAGTCAGATTTTCAGGTGAGATATCAGGATTAAAGATATGCATCTGGGGGTCATTGGCATAAGGATCTTAGTTAAACCGTAAGAGAGGATGAGATCTTACAAAAAGTATGTAGGGTAAGGAATAGTTTAAGGGAGTCCTGTCAAACAACTTGTAAAGGACAAAAAAATAAATTGAACCCTGTGATGATGACTCATAAATAATATTGGATGGGTGGAACAAATAACATGGATAGAATGTGGTTAGAGAAGACTCACCTTACCTACTGCGGGAAGGCAGCTTGTAAGTTTTGCTCGGTAGGTGTCTGAGGATGGGACGATCCAATGCTACTTCCTCAGCATTGCTTGACTCTGACACTCTGTTTTCTTCTCCATCCCCTCCAGGATTGAGGAAGGTACTAAATGTGGTGTAGGTATTCTACTCCTTGTTAATTTGTATTTATTTTTATAAATTAAACTTTTATGAATGATATAGTTTTATAAAACAGGAAATTGATGTTAAAATCTTTCTTTTGCAAATGTATAGCATAAAGTCCAGACTCCTTTATATGGCATCAGAGGATCTTCACCATCTCGTGTTTTTCATTCAGCCTTTTTGAGGCTCAAGTTCTATCAGTCCCAATCCAAAAAACATTTTACGTGAGCAATGCCAGATGATTATCAATCCGCAAATGTACCATATTCTTCTGTCCTACTGTGTCTTTGATTATCCTGTCCCTACCTAGCTTGCGTTGCTCACTTTTTTCTTTTCTTGGCAAATGTCTATCAGTGTTTCAAACACAGCTCAAACATTTCTTTTTTGGGTTATCCTCTTTCTAGGTCATTTTGTAGCTCTTACATTTGTTACGGTAGCACTTTGAACATACTGCCATTATATCTTTTATCTTAGCCTGTTATTTTTAAGCATGTTTACCTACCCACACTAGGCTGAGTCCATGATGGGTTTACTGTCACTGCATCATGGATCAAATTTGGAGTGAAATTTTGAGGTAAAAGCTCGTGTTCGTATCTTTCTCTCTCTCTTTTTGAAAATCAACTAAATTCCACACACATTTAGTAAGCTCCTCTCACATACCTTGTCCTGTGCTGTAAGGTCATAGGAGTGGTTTAAGTCTTGGCAACTGACCACCAAAAGTAAGTTGGTAAAAATTACATTTTTTCTTGATCTATAGCAAACGTCCAAAGGAACACGTAAGAGGAATACCTCTGACATGCACTCTGATTTTATTACTGCTTAATTTCTGATATTGAACATGTTAACAAGATTTGAGGTAGTACATATTTCTTAGAACATTCTGCTATCCTGTTAAAGGTTACCTGCATTAATTTCTTGTAAAGAGGTCAAAGAGGTAAATAAATCCACACCACGTTTGAGTTGCTTTCAATTCTATAATTAGCGTATTGCATCACATGTAGGGTCAAAAAAGCTTTCAAAATTAACAAATAACCTTCTTTTCACAAAAATATATTTCCCAACAAGTACTCTATAAAGTAATGTAAGGCAGGTATAAGAAAATGAAGATTCTATGGTTAAAGTAATATATTTTGTACAAATGTTATTACCACAATTAGAATGTCAGCTAACTTTGTTTTTTCTTTCAGTGACTTATCTCAAATATTATTTGAAGAAGTTATCTAGAATGACTTCCTAGGCACGATAGTAACAAATACCTCTGGTTTCTTTTAATAACTGCCTCCATTTTTTTTGGTTACAGCTGTAAGCAATAGACTACTTGGTCTAGTTTACCTCTGTGGTTGTCAATTAACCCAAGTCAAACTATAGGCAATATTTCCTCCCTTGTTTCTGCTTTTGCTGACTTATATTTTTTTTGCCAAAGTACATAGATTTCTCTAAAGATTAGATGTCATTTCTATTGGATCTAAGTAAGCCTTACTGTAACTTCTTATAATTTGAATTCTTGGCTGCTGCTTAATTTCTTCAAATTCCAGGAAAGGTTTTTCCATTGCCTTTTTAGTACCCTTATTATCACAGAGAATTTGAACTTTCCCCTTTTCTTTCAAGCAATGGAAATAGAAAGACTAAGAAAAACATGGCACTAAGCACATCATTTTGAAATCATATATTTACAAATGTCTATCTCCAGAGTATAAATGTTCTCCCTTTTATATTTTTACCTGAGGTAACTGTCATAGTATTTGGAACATAATTGATGTGCTAAAATATTGGCTGCTTCAAGTCAGCTCCTGTGTTACCCTATGGTTTTCCTTTGCTATGCAGAGAGGAAATTCTCAGCTGTTTGCTTCCCCAACTTTTGTTTTTCTTCTTTTGCTGTGTGCCCTTTCTCATCAATATTATAGGCTAAAATTTACATTGAATTTATTAATTCCCATAGCAAACATCTTACATAGAATCTGAAACATTTGCTTTCTGAGATAGTTTTCTTACTAAAAGAATTTCAGGAGGGAAACATTCTAGCTTGCCTTGGATCATAATTTCTAGACACATTTAAGACCTTAACACGTATCAGCTTTATAAGTAGAAATGCAATGGCCATGCACTTAGATTCTGTAAAGCTCTGAAAAATCCTCTACTCTTAATAATGGATGAGTCATTTTCATATAACTTTTCCCCTATGACTTATTTGAAGGAGCAAGTAAATGAGTATAGCATCTATAATCTCTCTTACTTATATTAACTAACTTCACGTAATGGCTATGCAGTGTTACGTATGATTTATTTCTAGTTTCCAAACAGTTAGTTTTTACACAATTGTTTGCATTTGAACTTAGTCTCATTCTCATATTATTAGATGCTTGGGTCACTAGTTCAACAACAAAAATTAACTTGGGTGCTATCTTTCTCAGGAATCTTACTCTCTTGGTTACTCCCTAACAGAATACTCCCCTAATTTTCCTTCTATCTTTGTGACTGTCTTGTCTCCTTTTGCATCACAAATGAACCCTTCTCAATTCACACAGTGAATCTAGAAATTTGTCAGAGTTTTAGTCTATACTCTCCTTTCAGTGTATGTCCTGCTAGGCAAATTTTACCCTATTATTTTATTAATCAAATTTTACCAATAACTTTATTAATCACCAAAGGCACATGGTTCCCACCTCTATTCTGTGCTCTGGAAATATATGGCCAATTGCCTAGCTGTCATATGTTTTGAGATGTCCCAAAGGGACTTTGGCCTCAAGTTGGCCAAACTAAACTTGTGATCATGCTCCCTAAAACTGTCTTATTTTTCATTTCCTATTTCAATGATCAACACAATTATCTACTTAGTAGTACAAACCAGAGAACTGGGATTGATCCTTTCCAATTTTTTTCCCTTTCCTCTATCATCAAGTTTTGTCCATTAACTCTCTCAACTAGAATCTTCCAACCTCTCTATAAATGTGAAACACTGTATTTATTTTGTACATCTTCTCTTACTTTCTTGTCATCCTTCCCTTACATAGCATAGGACATAAATCTGCTTACATGATGCAGAATGGCTATTCTCAAAGTGTCATTCGGGTCTCTATTCAGGGCTTCCATAAAGTCGAAACTGTTTTTCTAATATTACTAGGACTTTTTCCCTTTCATCGCTCTCAATAAAATGGAGTTTTCCACAGCAACATGACCCGTGATACTATAACAGAATGAATGCAGAAACAGATGTGAGAATCCAGGTGTCTTCTATTAGGGGAAATATTTAAAAGATTTGCAAAAACAAAACAATATCACTATCCTTACTATTTTTTGTTTTGAAATTCTTAGTTATTTCTAAATTTATGATATTTATGTTAATGTAATAAATTTATTTTTATTTAAAATGAATTAGTAACTACTTTTATGTTCTGAATGTATTTCCAAAATTTATATGTTGAAACTTAATGGCCAAAGATAGTAACAAGAGGTAGATTTTTGGAAGGTGATTAAGTTATGAGGGTGGAGGTCCTTACAAAAGGCCTTGAGGACCAGCTTTGCTAACATGGTGAACCCCGTCTGTACTAAAAATACAAAAAAAAAGCAGAGCGTGGTGGCACGTGCCTGTAATTCCAGCTACTCAGGAGGCTGAGTCAGGAGAATCGTTTGAACCTGGTAGGTGGAGGTTGCAGTGAGCTGAGATCGCGCCACTGCACTCCAGCCTGGTGACAGAGCAAGACTCTGTCTCAAAAACAAAACAAAAAATAATAAAAGGCCTTGAGGAGTTGGGTTTGTATCCTTTTCCGTCTCTTCCACTGTGTGCGGACACAGTGGTTGTCTTCTCTGGAGGATGTAGCATTCAAGGTACATCTTGGAAGCAGAGATTGAGCCTTCGTCAGACACTGAACTTACTGGTGCCTTGATCTTAGACTTCCCAGCCTTCAGAACTGTGAGAAATACACTTATATTATTTATAAATTACTCAATCTGTGGTAATTTCTTTACAGCAGCACACAAATGAAACAAGATAAATTCTTTAGAATATTCTCATGTTTAATTTATACCACTATAATTATAGTTAGATATAGTATACATAGGCACAGTGGCTCATACCTGTAATCGCGGCACTTCAGAAGGCAGAAGCGGGCAGATCACCTGAGATCAGGAAGTTGAGACCAGCCTGTTCCAACATGGTGAAACCCCATCTCTACTAAAAATAAAAAAATTAGCCAGGTGTGGTGGTGGGCTCCTTATAATCCCAGCTACTTAGGAGGCTGAGGCAGGAGAATCACTTGAACCTGGGAGTAAGCCAAGATTGTGCCACGCACTCCAGCCTGGGTGACAGAGTGAGATTCTTTCTCAATAAATAAATAAATAAATAAAGTAAAAATTAGGTATAGTGCACATAAGCAAAAGCTTCTTGCAGTTCTTGGTAACTTTTAAGAGTGTGAAGGTTTCTTGACACTAAAACATTTGAGAATCACAGGTCTAGAATGTCACTCATAGCTTGGCACTACCCAACTTTCCAAGTTCATCTTTTTCCAAGCCACCCTTCTCTCTCTCATCTCTGACTTTTTTTTCAGTCCCTTTTCCTGTTCCCTTCCAACACAGGTCACTGACAGGACTCTCTTTCTCACCCTCTTTCTCCAGTAACCTTAAAGACATTTTCTGATTTCATTATTCCCATCGCCATTTCCTTAGTCAGGCCTTTCCTAATCATCTTAACTAGTTCAAATTTACTATAATAGAGTCTCATAGCTTTTGTGTCTCGAATTCATTGTCACAGTTATAATTTTACATTTGTTTCTGACATGAAGATAATATCTGAAGGCCCACTAACTAAAATACCATGAGATGAACTATCTAGTCTGTTTCTGTTCAGAACTGAAGCTCCACCACCTAGCATAGCACCTGGTGCCTAGTAGAAATGTATGGAACGATTAAAATGAATGAGCAGAAATTATGTGATAGGTACAACAGCCTTACCTAAAGCACGTTGTGTTACAAAGAGTGGAAATGAAATACAAAAGGAAATCCAAGGTATTCTCAAGGTAGATTCTAATTTTACAAAGATTTGGACAGAAAAAGAGTGTAAATGGTCCACCTAGAAGGGTAAATGGGGTAAGTAGGGTCCAGGGATAGAAAAGCACCAATTATAATTATATTTCGCAAGAAGTGAGAGTATTCATAAAGGAGTAGTAAGAGATATGATTAGAAAGAAAATCAAGAGTTCAGGTCTTTGAATGTCAACCCTAGACCTTTGGGCTTCAAACCATAGATGTGGAGAACCGAATAAATGCCTATGGAAAGAACGGGCAGGAAAAATATTGAATTTTGGGCATATTCTACTAGAAGTGTGGAAAACAGGTTAGAATAGGAGAGGTGAGACTCACTGGGAGCTACCTAGACTTCTGCATAAAATTTCTTAAATGACTTGTGGCCACATAAAATCTGTTTTCACAGACCTAAGGACAACATATATGTACTGGGATAAATATTTTAAAATAGTGAAGCTGTAATAAAATGAGATTTTCTCCTCAGTCTTCCAAGTTGTTTCCTGATGTTAAAAAGTATATTCATAATACAGAGTGTGAACAAATGATGTATTCCAGTGTCCGGTAGAATGGTTCTGTGAACTCGCTTTTCTATATGGCGGGAATTATGCATGTTACCCAGGTTTGCATGACCTGGCCTGGGAAGCTGCAACTGTGCACCTGGTCATGGGACATGTGATGTGTTTCATCCCTTTATGGTGCATTCACCCACTATGTTGTAACACCTTCCCTTCAGATTGAATTTTCATATACTTGAAATCATGTTACAACCAAAACTCCAATAACTTGAGCTGACACAAAAGGTGAAACTATTTTTTTTCATTTTCTCTTAAACAAGTTTATAGTCAGTTTGCCTCAAGGAATCACAACAACCATAAGCTCTATAAATGGTTGTTCTACAGATAGAGCATGTGAGCTTAGCCTGTTTTAAAAATCAAACAAATGAAAACATGGAGCCTTATGCCCTAGAACTTTGCTAGTAATTTTCCACATGGGCTTTCCTAGAACCTAAAGTGAGTAAATGGATGGGAACTCTGATAAGAAAAGCCTTCAGAATTATGGGGAAAAATATATATCCTGTACTATAAATGGAAGAAGGCTAAAATTTGTCATCTTTTAAGATGCCAGAATGCATTTGCTACATCCAACAGGTGAGAACTACCATTTATGCATTGCTTATTCAGGGTTGGCGCTATATTGGGTCCTTTAAATATATTCATTCTCCAATTAAATTCTCATAAAACCCTGGGTAGTTGTAGTTTATCTCCATTAAAGGAATGATAATTCTTAGACTTATAAAATTTAAGTAACTTTCCTAAGTTCACACAGCTAATTAGTATTGAAGATAGGCTTTTCTGACCCACTCATTCATTCACAAAAGACTTTGGAGAATCACTGGTGAACAAGAGCCCTGTTCTCATGGAATTTATATTCTAGAACAGTGGTACCAACTTTTTGGTGCCAGGGACCAGTTTCATGGAAGACAATGTATTCATGGACAAAGGGGTTTGGTGGGGGGGGGTGGTTTATGGATGAAACTGCTCCACTTCAGATCATCAGGCATTAGTTAGATTCTCATAAGGAGCATGCAGGCTAGATCCCTAGATTCCATGCTCATGGATAGGAAGAATCAATATTGTTAAAATGGCCACACTGCCCAAAGCAGTTCAACACTATTCCTATCAAACTACCAAAGTGATTTTTAACATAATTAGAAGATGCTCTTCTAAACTTCATATGAAATAATTAATCCCAAATGCTTTCATGTGGAGCAAGGTGATCTGAAGAAGTCTCCTTACCTTCTCAAGTTGTCTTGACCACTCTCCTCCTGTGCTGTATCTTCTATTCAAAAATATTGGACCTAGGAATCCCAACAGGACCCACAGACCCTCTGAAGGAAGCAGACTGCTCCTGCAGGACCTGGAGACACCCCAAATACTGTGAGTGCCCAAACTGCAGAAGTGGGAAAGGGAGATCCTCTGCTCCTGATCACAAAGTGAAGGTCTAGTTTACGGGAGAAGTTTCTGAACTGATGGGGAACTGAGTCAATTTAGAGAGCTGAGTGAAATACAGGGGTAGAGGAAGCAGCAGGAAAGGCCTGGTATCTCACAGTGTCCCTAAGCAGGCCATTCCTGCCTGGCACCATAGGGATCCTTCAAGAGGGCGGCCAGAGATGCAGGAGAAAATGCCACAGGGAGAAGAATATCTCCAGCTGAACTTTGTAACAATTTGAACCCGGTGGGATGTCTCTTGGCTAGAACTCGAGAAGGGCGAATCCAGCATGCAGACTCCACAGGTGGAGGAAGAACCAAAGCCCTTTTCTTTTGCAGACCAGAGGTGGGTAGCCTAGAGCAAGTTCTCAAGCCCTCTTCATCCACTGCCTGGAAACAGACTAGGTGCTGTTGGGTGGAGTGACATAGTGGTAGTGAGACCTGCCCTTCGGATTCTGTAGGAGCTGAGTGAGGCCTGTAACTGCTGGCTTTCCTCCACTTTCTTGACAACCTGCATGACTCAGCAGAGGCAGCCATAATCCTCCTAGGTACACAGCACTATTGACCTGAGAACATCACCGCCATCCCCCATAGCTGCTGCAGCAAGATCCACCCAGAGGGAGCCTGATCTTAGACACATCTAGCCCTGCCCCCCACCTGATGGTCCTTCCCTTCCCATCCAGTTGGCGGAAGACAAAGGGAATATATTCTTGGGAGTTCTAGGGTTCCACCCACCATCAGTTCCTCTTCATATTATCATAGCTGATGCTCTCTGGAAATTGCCACCTCTTGGCAGGAGGCCAGCCAGCACAGAAATAGACCTAGATCCCTAGAATCCATGCTCATGGATAGGAAGAATCAATATTGTTAAAATGGCCATACTGCCCAAAGCAATTCAACACTATTCCTATCATACTACCAAAGTGATTTTTAACATAATTAGAAGAAGCTAATTATGTTAGCTAGGAACCCTCACAGAATCCATTTCACCCCCTGCAGCCATCTCTACCAGAGCAGGTGCTGGTATCCATGGCTGAGAGACCCATAGACAGTTCACATCACAGAACTCTACGCAGACAACTCTGAGTACCAGTCCAGAGTTGAATGGCTAAACCCAGAAGTGAGATAATCACTGCAGCTTGGTTCACAGAAAGCCACATCCATAGGAAAACAGGGAGACTCCTATATCAAGGGAACATCCCATAGGACAAAAGAATATGAAAAACAGCCTTCAACACCAGACCTTCCCTCTGACAGAGCCTGCCCAAATGAAAAAGAACCAGAAAACCAACTTTGGTAATATGTCAAAACAGTGCTCTTTAACATCCCCCCAAAATCACACTAGCCCCCAGCAGTGGATCCAAACTGAGAAGAAATCCCTGATTTACCTGAAAAAGAATTCAGGAGATTAGTTACTAAGCTAATCAGGGAGGCATCAGAGAAAAGCAAAGCCCAATGCAAGGAAATCCAAAAAATGATACAAGAAGTGAAAAAAGAAATATTCAAGGAAAAAGCATAAAGAAAAAAAAATCAAAACTTCAGGAAACATTGGATATATTTAGAGAAATGCAAAATGCTCTGGAAAATCTCAGCAATATAATTGAACAAGTAGAAGAAAGAAATTCAGAACTTGAAGACAAGGTTTTCGAATTAACTCAATCCAACAAAGACAAAGAAAAAATAAAATATGAACAAAGCCTCCAAGAAGTCTGAAATTATGTTAAATGACCAACATGAGATTAATTGGTGTTCCTGAAGAAGAAAAGACATCTAAAAGCTTAGATTTTTCTAATAATCAATAAAAATAATTGAGAAAAACTTCTCTGGGCTTGCTAGAGACCTAGACATCCAAATATAAGAAACACAAAGAACACTGGGAAATTCATCACAAAAAGGTCATTGCCTGGGTACATTGCCATTAGGTTATCTAAAGTTAGGACAAAGGAAAGAATCTTAAGAGCTGTGAGACAAGAACCAGGTAACCTATAAAGGTAAACCTATCAGATTAACAGCAGATTTCTCAGCAGAAACCCTACAAGCCAGAAGGGATTGGGGCCCTATCTTCAGCTTCCTCAAACAAGCTGATTGTCAGTCAAGAATTTTGTATCCAGTGAAACTAGGCATTACCACCATTTTCAGAAAACAAATGCTGAGATAATTCAAGCCACCACTATAAGAACTGCTAAAAGGAGCTTTAAATCTTGAAACAAATCCTGGAAACACATCAAAACAGAACCTCTTTAAAGCATAAATCACAGAAGACCAATTTTAAAAAATACAATTTAAAAAACAACAGATAATAAAAAACAAGGTACACAGGCAACAAACAGCACAATGAATGCAATGGTATCTCACATTTCAATACTAACATTGAATCTAAGTAACCTAAATGTTCCACCTAAAAGATACAGAACTGCAGAATGGATAAGAACTCACCAACCAACTGTCTGTTGCCTTCAGGAGATTCACCTAACACATAAGCACTCACAAACTTAAAGGAGTGAAAAGGAATTTCATGTGAATAGACACCAAAAGCCAGCAGGGGTAGCTAGTCTTATATCAGCCCAAACAAACTTTAAAGCAACAGCAGTTAAAGGAGACAATGAAGGATACTGTATAATGGTAAAAGGCCTTGTCCAGCAGGAAAATATCACAATCCTAAACATGTATGCACCTAACACTGGAACTCCAAAATTTATAAAACAATTACTAATAGACCAAAGAAATGAGGTAGACAGCAATACAATAATAGTGGGGGACTTCAATACTCCACTGACAGCACTGGACAGGTCATCATGAAAGAAAGTCAACAAAGAAACAGTGGATTTAAACTATACCTTGGAACAAATGGACTTAACATATATATACAGAACATTTCATCTAACAACCGCAGAATATACATTCTATTCAACAGCACATGAAACTGTCTCCAAGATAGACCATTTGATAGCCCACAAAATGAGCCTCAATAAATTTAAGAAAATTAAAATTATATCAAGTACTCTCTCAGATCACGGTGGAATAAAACTGGAAATCAACTCCAAAAGGAACCTTCAAAACCATGCAAATACATGGAAATTAAATAACCTGCTCCTGAATGATCATTTGGGCAAAAATGAAATCAAGATGGAAATTAAAAAGTTATTTGAAATGAACAACAATTATGACACAACCTATCAAAATCTTTGGGATACAGAAAAGGCGGTGCTAAGAGGAAAGTTCATAGCCCTAAACACCTACATCAAAATGACTGAAAGAGCACAAACTGACATTCTAAGGTGGCACCTCAAGCAACTAGAGAAACAAGAAAAAAACCAAACCCAAACCCAGAAGAAGAAAGGAAATAACCAAGATCAGAGCAGAACTAAATGAAATTGAAACAACCAAAAAAAAAAAAAAAATACAAAAGATAAATGAAACAAAGCTGGTTCTTTGAAAATATAAATAAAATTGATAGACCATTAGCAAGATTAACCAAGAAAAGAAGAGAGAATATCCAAATTACCTCATTAAGAAACAAAATGGGAGGTATTACAACTGACACCACTGAAATACAAAAGATCATTCAAGGTTGCTATTAATACCTTTACACATATAAACTGGAAAATCTAGAATAGTTGGATAAATTCCTGGAAAAATACAACCTCCTAGCTTAGGAAGAATTAGATACCCTGAACAGACTAAATAACAAATGGCAAGATCAAAATGGTAATTTAAAAATGACCAACAAAAAAATGTCCAGGACCAGAGGGATTCACAGCAGAATTCTACCAGACATTCAAAGAAGAATGGTAGTCGGGCAAAAGAACCCTCCCTAATTCATTCTATGAAGCCAGCATCACCCTAATACCAGGGTGGTGCACCTGGTTATGTATTAGGAAAGGACATAACCAAAAAAGAAATTGATAGACCCATATCACCGTTTGCCTATGTCCTATCTAGGTGCAATTTTCTTTGTATTGATTCTGCATGGGGTTCTCTTCTTATATATTCAAGTTGCTGTTTGCCATAAAGTTAGTGAAATTTTTGACTATTTTGCCTTCAGATATTTTTCCTGCCCTAGTCCCAATCTCTTCTTTTTCTGTGATTCCAGTTTTATACATGTTAGATTGCTTGATATTATTTAACAGATCACGCAGGCTCTTCTCATTTTAGTAAGTCACTTTTATCTTTCTCTGCCTTGAATTTGTTAATTTCTATTGATCCATCTCCAAGTTCACTCTTCCTTTCTTTTGCCATTTCCAATCTGCAAGTCCATATCGTCAATTTATCATTTATTTTTATACTTTTAAAATTTAGAATGTTCTTTTATTATAATTTTCATTGTTTTATTGAGATGTCGAGTATGTTCATGCATTAAGATATCTTTTAATACTTTCAATCAAATTAAATTTAATTTTCTTTTAAATCTTTGAAATATGTATTCAAAAGACGTGTGTGTGTGTGTGTGTGTGTGTGTGTGTGTGTATATATATATGTATGTATACATAGAAAGAGAGAATGTTTGCTAAATCCAACATCTCAATTATCTTGTCAGTACTTTGTTTTTAAAAAATTATGATTCTCATTTTTTTTGCATACCTAGTAATGGTTATTGTTTACTGTATAGTAGATAATACATTACAAAGAAATTGTGTAATTGTTTTCTATTTTTTTTTGAAGAATGATGGTTCTTTTTTTAATCAAGAACTTATTTTATGAGATGATCACCCTGAATGTGTGTATTTTTAGTTTTGTTAGCATGAATCATTGGAAGCTCAACGTATTTTAAAAGTTCCTCTATACATTTTATAATTTAAATGGCAAACTTTGTCTTTTCGGTGCATTTTGTCAATGCTCATTTTAGGATTGTGATGGTGGATCTAGAGTATCTTTTACTCTGCAATATAGTTTTCAATTCTAAGTGAAATATTCAAAGGTGTAGTTTTTTGTGTTTTACTTGGATAGCGATGATGTGAACAATGTCTGTTTACTCTGGCTGCTACAATATTCCAAAGTCTCCTATTAACTCTGTTCTACTCTTAACCCCATGGTAGTCATTTACTAATAAACCTCATGTAGTCTCACCCTGTGTATGCATATCCAGACTTTCGCTGAGGACTCATGAGGAACTTCCACACAGAGTTTTAAAACGCACCTCAATTGACATCAGTTGTCTTTAGTTTCCTCTCATGAAGATTTCTGCAGCCTCTGCAGCTCAAACTCCTATATTTGTCTCCTTAGTTTAGCAGACCACTGTGCCCTGCTTGGGCTACGTTTATCTGTGCTATTTTTGGGAAATTACCTCTGTGGATAGAACTAAGAATAACATGGGGCTTCCTTATGTCTGATTTTGTCCAATTTTATATTTGTTTATGGTAGGACAACTCCGGTATCAGGTACTGTTGTAACTAGAAGTCAAAGCCTTATGTCGTATATTATTATCTTTGAATTGAGTATAATTTGTATTCAACGTTATTGTTAACCCCTTACAGGCAAACACTAGTTCTTATGTTTTATTTGAAACTCCCAGAACCTTGGCATTCAGTGAGCATACATTTGTTTCTTTATTCATTCATTAAGTTATTTCACAACTTTTTATTAAATACTATGTGCCAGACATGGTCCTAAGTACTTACAGGGGAAAATTAACACAAGACTTTCACCTATGTTAGCTTATAACCGAATTGAAGATGTGCTATATATTGTGGAATACATATGTAAATTACTTATTAAAACAGTATAGTTTATAGCTGTAAAATACAGTAGAGGGAAAATAGAGTAAATCATTTCTTCTAGATATTTGGAGATAGCACTGCATTGTAGGTGATTAAAAATTCAGATTTAATTGAATTATCCAACATATGAATATAAATCACTCTTTACAGAATAAAGTGGCATCGAAATAAGTTGATTCAAAATTGGCAAAAGAATAATCTTGTGACAGTATTGCAGGGTAATACCATCAATAGTTACCCATTATTTTGGTGGAGGAAAGGATTCCTTTTATGTTTTTGAAGAAAATGAAGCATCAGTGAGTAACATCCTTTCAAATTTGCAGGTTTTTTTACACAGTGCATCAATGGTCTTGTTCTCATAGCTTTTGTTTTCTGTCATGTTGCAGTGTGTTGTTATTAATTCTTTGTGCTAGTCAGTTTCTTCCAAAGTGTAGTAAAGTATCAATTAATACTTTATTATCTCAGAAGTGCTTGTTTCTGTGGTGAGATTTGCATTGCTTCTGTAGTTGGCTTTGCATATCATTGGCACTGTTGTAGTCATTGCTACTCTGATTGGTGTTATAGGTGTGAGGAGTTGAGGGCATGTGGCAAAAGGGAATATAAAAAGGAATATGGGATAAAAATCCTGAACCAACAAACTTTATTTTCAGGTTTCATAGAAACTATTTTGTGTACAATCAATCAATCATCAATAGTTAAGTGCCTGTTATTTGGGAGATGTAAAACAAAAAGCATCAAACATAACTTTGGCCTTCAAGGAGGGCTTAGAAAGCTTTCATTATCAAATATTAGTTGAGAAAGCAAAACACCTGCAGGAAACAGCCCTGAATTTATTCCTTAAATATATTGTACCCTTTCAGTGAGCAAAACATTATGGAAGTGCTGAGAAACTAACAAAGAGGAGTAAGACAGAATATGTATCTGGAAGATGCTTACAGTCTGGCAGAATATACAGACATGCAAATAAATGGTGACAACACTATGCATAATGAAATATGTGCTAAAGCAACAAAGAAATTATTGAGTACTTATTGTATTCCATTCATTAGCTCACTTAATCCTCAATGCAACCTATGTTTTAAGTACATTATTATTTCCATTTTATAGATGGGAAAATTAAGGTACAGAGGTGTGTGAAGTAACTTGCTCAAGATAACCAACTAGTAAGTGACAGAGCTGGTATATGATTTCAGGCAGTCTGGGTTTCCAAAATTCCACATTCTACAAATAACGCATAAAAGGAAGCAATTTGGTTTTAGAGATAGTATGATGCTGAGAGACTTGAAAATATTACAAGCCAGGTTATCTTCATGGGTTAATTGTTAGTGATAAGGTATAAGTTGTCTCCCACTGAATGGGGAATACACAGATATAGAAAATATAACCATCTTCTGTTCTCAAAGCTAACACAAATTCTCATGCCACCATGGGGTTGGATATCTGTAGAAAGGAGCCCAGGACTCCTGTATCTATCATCTACCCACTACCTTCTTAAAAGATCAAGGATTACTACAAACTATCACTCAACACTGCTCAAGTCCCCTAAGATTTATTTTTACAAAACCTTATAATTATTTACTCAGTTCCTTAGATCCTTTTATCCAGGTTTTACCTCTAGAGCACACATATCTCTCCAGTCAGCAGAAATCTTTATTCCTCTTTATAAATTATTAAATTAACTTTATGGCTTAAAACTAAGTATCTCATGAATTTTGTTATCATCAATTAGTAATAAGTCTGTATAATGCTTTATAGTGTTCTTCTACATAAATTATCTTATTTAATTTCCATAACAGTGTAGTATGTTAGAGAAAGTTGATATTAATACCCCAATTTTAACCATGAAGAATTGAAGACTTAGGAAAGTTTGAATAACTTTCTTGAATTCATATGGCTGTATGTTGTTGGGCTTGACTTAGAGCTAATCCAGCCTACTCTTTTTTCTCTCTCTCTTTTCTACTACCCAGGACCTGACAATACCTGGGTGTTCAGAAGAATTTGAGTTTCTGCAAGTGAAAATGTGGCTATCGCAGCTAGAATGATGGTGAATTCACTAGGGCACAGCAACTCCATGAGACCTGGCCTAAAAGAGTCATCCAGGCAGCCTCAGCCACTTGTTAGTATTGTGGTAAGTGGCTTAGAACTTCACTGTGATAGATTAGAGATGCGAGTGTGTGAACTTTGTAGAAGCAGGGAAGTTTGGTGGACTTTTAAGGAGGAATAGCATTTGAGGAGGTGGAAACAAGAATGATGACTTTCTGGAGAGAAAAGCAGCATGAATAAAGGTACTAATAGAGAGTTTAGCGGAAAACGCATTTGGGAAAAAGGGACTACTAGATTATAAAACATATTGTGGGAATTAGTTGGAAATCAAGTTGGATAAACAAGATGAGAAGGCTATTAGTTTAGAAGTATGACATGGAAAATATGGAGAAGATCATTCTCTTGAAACAGGGACTGGCATGCTTAATGGGCTGTTTGGGGATCAGCAATCCATTTTTGTTTAGAAGAATGAGTAATATTGAGGCAAGGAGATCAGAGCAAGGTCAGCTGGGAGCTCTATCCTGGATGGTGATGAGGTTTCCAATTAGAAGAATGATGTGGGAATAAAGAGAAAGAAGACATTTTAAATGTTGAAATGTTTTGATACAGTGACAAACTGGATTCAGACGATGAGGCATAGAGAAAATTTAAAAATAACTTCAAGGTTTCTCATTGAGATAAAAAGAATATGGAGGCCACTAGCAGCAAAAACAGCTAAAGAAAAGGTCTAAAGTTTAGAAAAACATTTTTCTTGCTTGTTGAGTGTGATGTGATGTGTTCCACAAGGAGGATGTCCACATGGAGAAGTTTTATGGGCTGATTAGAAAGTGAAGTTGGAAGAATTTAATCTAGGAGACTTTGATAAGGGGTGGCATTGAATGCCATCAGATTGGGGGTAAACACAGAGAACATGAATCAGAGAAATAAAAGCAAAGAGTCAGTATTGGAGGCTTGTGGAATTGCCTCATTTAGGTGCTGGACAATACGTGGAAGCCTGAGAGTGAGACTCAAGAAGGAATGATCAGAGATGCAGAGCAAGAGCCAGGAGAGAGGCATGTCAGTGATGCCAGAAAAGAGCAAGGATCAAGAGGTTGAGTACATCAATAGTTATAAAATAGGATCGACGATAGGAACTTAGAAGACACATATCATTGGGTATAATAATAATGTAAACAAAGGAATTTGGGCAAAAGAATTTGGGTTGAAGAAATTAATGCATAGATGCATTAATCATGCATCTACCACTCTCAGCAAATAAATGTATTTTATATATAAAGTTCTAAACTAACACTTGAAAAACTATTTTAAATATACAATGTTAGAAAGTCAGTAACCTACAAGGCAATTTGTAGAATTCATCCTGAAAGCTGCTGAAATAAATACGTCCTTTAGAAATCTCACCCATTTGGATAAAATTAGTTGAGAAAAGTTAAAAATATTTACAGAAAGAGTGAAATTTAAAAATTAAGTAAGGTACATATTTTGTGAAATATTAAGAGTAAGCCCAATCAAAGTGAAACAAAAAGGCACACAAAGGTAGCACTTGTAGACATCTTAAATAAGCTATGTGCTTTCAAGCACCTGGTGCTGAGAAAATTTTAGAAGCAGTATATTTTGTCCTAATTCTAGCTCATCATGCCTTTGCTATTTTCTAAATTCTTACTTCACTGCTAGTGAGATTTGCATGAAAAAAGATGCTTTTAAAAGTTCCTACTGTTTCTCCTGGTTATTCCTTCACCTGAAGTCATAGTCATATTTTCATAGGAATAAATTATGATTTTACAGACAAAGGATTATAACTTTGGGGGTATAATTAGCTGTCAGAAGATGAAGTTCTTAAAATGAAGGTCTTGTTTATAATATCAAGTGTTCGTGACAAACATAATGAGTAGTGATGAAAATGTGTCCCAAAATGTGACATGTCATGTGGGTGATTGTCTACATTACGAAGGGATTTCTGGCATCTAAATTTTTTTGTTACGGTTTGAATTTAAAATAATAGGGGCTGGGCGTGGTAGTTCATACCTGTAATCCCAGCACTTTGGGAGGCCAAGATGGGTGGATCACCTGAGATCAGGAGTTCGAGATCAGCCTGGCCAACGTGGTGAAACCCTGTCTCTAATAAAAATAAAAAAAATTAGCCAAGTGTGGTGGCACATGCCTGTAATCCCAGCTACTCAGGAGGTTGAGACAGGAGAATCACTTGAACCCAGGAGGTGGAGTTTGCACCGAGCCAAGATTGTGCCACAACACTCCAGCCTGGGTGATAGAGTGAGACTTTGTCTCTAAATAAATCACTAATAAAATAAAATAAAATAAATAATTAAATAACTCACTCTGTCGAGCCCTGTCATAGGGAGTTCATGTGAGGAGATATTTCTTTTCTGGCTTAAATTGCTCCTGTAATGTTATGTGGGTACTGCCATTATTGCTTCAGAGACTTCATTTGGATTATAGGAACGTAGGATACCAAATGTCAGCACATGAAATGTGTCTACATGGAACTAATCCCTGTGATGATGAGAACTGAGTAGTGTTCCAGCCACTTCAACATAGAGTCAAAATTCAAGAATTCCATAAAACCATTGAGAAAACAATTGTTAAGCGTTTCCCATGGAATTCACTTTTTTCTACCCCAAAATTTTATATCCACTGGAGAATATACATTCCCTATTAAGCAGTGAAAGCTGAGCTCTAAGGTGGTACAGACAGAACAGAGCTTACCTTTCCAGTGCTTAGCTTAGTGCCTGGCACATGGAAGTCACTCCCCGACACTGCTCCCCTCTGTGTGTATGTGTTTGTTGAATGAGTGAATGAAAAGGAGGATCAGTCAAAACTGCTTCTGGGAACAGATTCCTTTTTGCTCTGTGCCTGTGAGAAAAAACTCTGCCACACTTTTCCAGGCTAGGAAGAAGACTTATAAGCTACTGCTTCTCTTATAGTTCGATAGCGTAGATATTTTCCAGCATGACTGTGTGTGTCTTCTGCACTACCAGTTCTGGTTAGGTGGTTACCTGGAAAGGTGATTCCTAGCTGGTATTGTTGAGTACATCCTCTAGGGAGCACTGAGTGACCTCTATTTAACCTCTACTGGTATAGTAATATCTTCCCATAATAACTTTCTTACACATTATGCCTACCCATCATGACACAGATGGAGGCCAGAGTTACATTAAACATATGTAAAAGTTATGTAATCCAAATTTGTGAGTAGGAAAGAAAAACATGCTGGAGGAAAGACAGAATAATCTTTTTGTTTCTTTATTGAAAATTATATGACAAAATCCTTGTCATATGAAGGGGCCATCAAAGGCTGTTCAGTTAATAACATAGGAAAACAGTATTTTAGATATGCGTTGGTTAATAAATAAATAATAACATATTAGTTTTCTAGATTTTATAGTTTTTTCAAACATTTGTAATTGGTTTGAGATGTCTTGAATCGTTCTAATTAAGCATTTGCTTTAATACCTAAATTTGTGATTATAATTTTATATTATTTTTCTTAAAAAAAAAGGGGGGGGATGCCTAAGTTGTACAAGCTTCAGGCAGTACAAAATCTGTTTCCTGACTCATATATCCTGTTGCTTTTATTTCCCTAATGGAAAAAGCCTACATATCACCATTTTCATTGAGAAATGAGAAAATGTCTAAAGGGTCCTGGTATTACTCTCCGTGTTCACCAGAGAGAGGCTAGAACCACTTTATGTAATCCCCCTGGGGCATTCAGCTCATAGTCACCTCTTTCAAGATGACAGAAGAAGCAAAAAAACAAAAGTTCAAAGGAAGTTTCTGGGTTCTCTCCTTTTACAGATGTGGTTCAAAGAGTGCTGAATTTAGAGCCAAAGTGTTTGAATTATGATTCCTGACCTGCCTCTCATGAGCTATGGGACCTTGAAGAGATCCCTTCCCCTCTCTGAACCTCAGTAGTCTCTGCCTCTCAAAGGTGGCTTTTATCTTGGCCTATTTCACAAAGATCTTCTCATGATTAAGTGAGATAATATATGTCAAACGGCACTGCCATGATTAAAGTGCACTGGTTTAAGTTGTTGCTGATGTTTGTTACTTCTTAGTAAGGAGAAAACATTCTGTGACTGAATAGGAAAGCACGAACTCTACCCTTCTTCAGTGTTCTTTATAACTATGTATGTTAGTCCGTTTTCATGCTGCTCATAAAGGTATAGCTGAGACTATGCAATTCACAAAAGAAAAAGGTTTAATGGACTCACAGTTCCACATGGCTGGGGAAGCCTCACAATCATGGCAGAAGGTGAAAGGCATGCCTGGCATGGCAACAGACAAGAGAAGAGAGTTTGTGAAGGGAAACTCCCCTTTATAAAACCATCAGATCTTGTGAGACTTATTCACTGTCATGAGAACAGCATGGAATAGACCCACCCCTATGATTCAATTATCTCCCGCCAGATGCCTCCCATGACACGTGGGAATTGTGGGAGCTACAATTCAAGATGAGTTTTGTGTGGGGACACAGCCAAACCATATCAGTATGGTGCTGGAAGATGGCTGGGGGAGACAAGGAGTCAGAAGACATGTAGGGGAAGTAAAAGAAGAAATGGGGGGTGAGGGACAATGCTAGCTTCATAAATGCCCTGGATGATGAAGCCAAAGAGAAAGGTCATTTGCTGCCTTCCAGCCTGGTCGCCTTCCAGCCTGGTCTCCTTCAAGCCTGTTTGTGAATGTGATCTCAATTAGTCAGCTGGCTAATCTATCAGCTGACTAATCTATCAGCGGGCTGATAGAGGACTAACAACCAGTTAGTTATTTTTGATACTTTTTCTTATCATAATAATCCATATATTTGCTGGTTACTATATTATATGGAGCTGTTATCTCACGAAGTTTTCCTTATCAAATGCAAAATGAACAATTGTTTTTGTCCCTACTTTTGTTTTCAGGATCAGTTGCCCAATTCATGAAAAAATATCATTTGTGGGGGCCATATGGTAGAGTGAAAAGATTATTGTACTAGGAATGAGGGAATTCTGTTTAACCCTAGCTTTTAAAAAGGCAGTATAAACTGAAGGTAAATCGTGTACTGCCTTTGAGTTTCAGGTTCTTTGTTGGTAAAATAATATCAGCCCAATTGAACCAAAGGCATTTTAAAGATAAAATAATAAAGCATAGATGTTGAAGAATTTTGCCAAGCATAAAAAGCTACCCAACTAAATGGTGATATTATTTGCTAAGAACTCCTAATGAGGAGGCAGTTAAATAAATTAACTATGAGATTGAGAAACAGAAAAATCAGCAGATGCAAAATCTACTAATTTGATAATTCCTAGGGCCATTAGTTTGTCATATGTACACATGCACTGACATAAAAATAAATATGAAGCACTCTTTTAATCTAAAAATGGCCTTTCCTTTTCTGGATAGTCTCATAATGACAATCTGGCATCTACCAATTCCATCTAAGAGGATTGCTTGGAGCGTTTAATCAGTCTTTCATAAAACATGCACATCTGCTGCTTTTATAATTGCGACCATAAAAAGGTGCTGAATATATTTTACCCCTTTTCTGATTCTCAGACAGAACCACTGGCAAGGATTGTAGACTGAAACTTCCCGCAATGCACTGATAGTGACTTCCAGACAAATAATCAGCTAACCACAGTATACAATCAGCTGCCCACATTGGAAGAAACAAATCAGAAAACCGCTGTTCCATAATCAAAGAAATGAAAGAACGGCATAAGTAAAATGACAGCCTATTAGTTCTGGTTTGGAAAGCATGAATAGCACTTTTGATGAAGTTTACATTTCTTTGGCTCTTCAGAAATGGATAAATCATTTAAAATAAAAGTAGATGTTGTTTTACAGAACACTCATTTCTCTCAATATTTATTATTTGAAGGAAAAAGTGTTTTTTTAATGATGAAAAATAATGATGAAGTGTTCACATGAATGCTTCGATATAGCACACAGTTCATTCTCTGATGCCTCAATGAGCTCTAGAGTTAAAAATTATTTGGTATAATTTAAGTAAACCTCCAGTATATGAAATTTTAATTGAAAAGATACGATATTTCATTAAGTGCTGTCACACATCATTATTGTTGCCAAATGAGGCTTGGCAGTATCTCCAGGACACTTTTCTACTGACTGGATTTGGTCTTCAACCTGACCAAATACAGCCTTCAAGATACACATCAGCTACCATGTGCTGCATAAGAGAGATTATATCTGTATATAGACATGATATACATTTAAATGTTTTCTGTCAGTTATATAATTTATTTTTATGTGAATACTTTTATCTGCAATTTCATTATAAAACTTCAGCAATGTGAGAATAATTATCAATTTGTAAAAGCCGTGTACCTGGAAAAATATTTATAGTTCTAGGAATTAACAGTATGCTGTGACGGTCAGATACAAAAAAGAGAAGAAAGCATTTTGGAAGTCAATATTCCCTGGGAGTCTGTCTAGAATGTGTAAGCAAGAAAGCTAAAGGGAGCTCCTTTTTGTTTTTGCAAATTCTTTTTCCCAATTTTGAGATAATAAACTTTATTTTCTATTTTTCCTGGGGTTGGCAAATTCACCTTGAAAAAGTTTCAGGGAATACCAGTGAGAAAGGCAAATGCACATTAGTGCTAGGTTTTAATTAGGACCCATTCTCCTGTATCATCATATCTAAGTTGACTGATGCTCCCTGCAAAGTTATATTATATAACTTTGAACCACAAATTATATAATTTATAATTATATAAATAATATAATTTAGAACCACAGAGCCAGCAGGACAACTCTGTCTCGCTGAATTATTCCGTAACTTAACTGAAGCGGTTAGTGAGCACATAGGTAACAACTGCCTGCCACCTTAGGGAACAATTCAACATACCTGGAGAAACTCTACCACTTTTCTCTATTGGCACCAAATTTGGGCATTTACTTTGGAATGCTCATTTCAGGTAACAATTCATCTTCTACCCTTCCTTCTTCTCCAGAGTCTCCATGTTAACACCTGATGCCACTCACACCAGGAGCACAGTGGCCATTAGTGTAACAGAAGTGACCTGCTTCCCTTTTTTTCTGTATAAGGGACTACCACACTGGGCTCCTCAACCGATTACTCCTGTTCATTTCTTCAAGGATTCACGATTAGTAAGAATCTTGGCCGGGCATGGTGGTTCACACCTGTAGTCCCAGCACTTTGGGAGGCCAAGTTGGGCAATTCATGAGGTCAGGAGTTCGAGACCAGCTTGGCCAACATGGTGAAACCCTGTCTCTAATAAAAATACAAAAATTAGCCAGTTGTGGTGGTGCATGCCTGTGATCCTAGCTACTCAGGAGGCTGAGGCAGGAGAATTGCTTGAACCCAGGAGATGGAGGTTGCAGTGAGCTGAGATTATACCACTGTACTCCAGCTTAGGTGACAGAGCGAGACTTCATCTCAGAAAAAAAAAAAAAATCTCAAAGAATAGATGCCCTGGTTCTTCTGCTTATTTTTTGTAACCTAATAATTTGTGAAAAATATCTGAAAAGTGGGAAAGTGGGTTCATAAAAATTGTCAAAAAGAGATCCTGAAGAAGATTTTATTGAGCTTTCTCACTTTATAGTCCTGATTGGGATTTGGGGCAAGCTAAAGTTTTGTTGTATGTAATTATTGTTATTCATAAGCTGAAAACACTTTTTGCTTTACAAGGGGTTGGTAATAAAATATACTTTTGGAGTAGATAGTCTCTGTTTTGATGGAAAAAATTCACATCTGAATATATCCTTGAGGGTTCATCTTACAATGCAGAGATGGAGGTACTTCCCAATTTTCCATAAGAAAACATATTTTAAAAATGCGGCTCTTTAGACTGAAATTCTAAATCAAAATTAGTAAAATAAATCCCATGGGTGACCAAGGCATAGCTGTGGCTCTAAAATGGTTTTGCAAATGTGTGTGGAGATTTTCTTTTCTTGATATACCTGAACAGCTTGTGCCGGTAAATTTTGTCTTGCAGAAATTTGCAGGAATGCATATGTCTGTGCAAATGAGAACATGTGAGTGGTGGAAAGAAAGGGAGCGAGAGAACTTTTGTTTGAGAAGCTCTTCACCTCCCATGGGAGGGCATAAGATGGAAAATCAGCAGGTAAGGCCTTCAGGCTTGAGCATCTATGGGGAAGCAAGAAATGAGAAGGGAATGTCCTGTGCTTGGCTTGATTCAACCTAGATTGCCTGATGTTCTACTCGATCTGCCACACAAGAACAAATAACTCAAGGTATTGATCATAATCTGATATAATTGTTGTTTAGGGACCAAAGGGTAAGTCCAGTTTTGTCATGGGTATTAATACTTATCATCATGATAGCTAACACCTACTGAACACTTATTACATACCAAGCGATATTCTAAATGCTTTCCACATATTAATTGTTGCCCTCATAGCAGCCTCTGAATTAGGAACAATTGATATTCCTGTTTTAAAGATGAGAAAACTGAGGCCCACGGAGATCAAGTAAATTTCTCATGGCTCCAGAAAGAAAGGAAGCTGCAAACTGGGAGGGAGCTTGCTCTTTTTCTCAGGTTTGTGATTTTTTCTGATGGAAAATGGTTACCAAGAAAGGTAACCATTTATGACAAGGCTTAAGAAGGTCCTTCTCTCAGTGGGCTTCCCAACAGGTAGAGGGAAATGAAAAATCCATGAAAGCATCCCACTGGTGAAAGTGCTAGCTATGGGGCACATGGCACACAGAATTCACCTACATCTGATTAGAATTCTGCCAGTGAGTTAAGGTTTTTGTTTTGTTTTGTTTTTCATTTTTATCTGGTCTCTATCCCTGCTGAAATTCAATTCCTTGGGTTGCTATATGATTATCTTCTAAATGCATTAAAATGTATTGGTTGATATGATCATAGGCATTAAATTATCCTTACTGCTGTTATATGAAATAGATGAAGTTTTAAAATAAATATGACCAATCTTACTGACATTTAATTTATGTCTTTCTACCTCCCTGAAGGTAACTACTATCCTGACCTTTGGTGTGTGTGTGTGCGCCCACATGCATGTGTTTATTAGTGTCTATTTTGTGTGTGTGTGTGTATGTGTGTGTGTGTGTGTGTGTATTTGAGATAGGGTCTTGTTCTGTCACCCAGGCTGGAGTGCAGTGGTGCTATCTCAGCTCACTGTAACCTCTGCCCCACCAGCTCAAGCAGTTCTCCCACCTCAGCCTTCCTAGTAGCTTGAACCACAGGTGCACACCACCATGCCTAGCTATTTTTTTTTTTGTATTTTTGATAGAGAGGGAGTCTCACCATGTTGCCCACTTTGGTCTCGAACTCCTGAGCTCAAGCAGTTCACCTGCCTTGACCTCCCAAAGTTTTGGGATTACAGGGGTGAGTCACCATGCTCAGCCTAGCTTTTTGAAGAAAAGTCTTGAATTCAAGTGGTGAGAATAAATATCTATATCTTGTTTCTTTAAAAAAAAACTTTTTATTTTGAGTTCAGGGATACATGTGCAGGTTTGTTACACAGGTAAACTTGTGTCATGGGGGTTTGTTATACAGATTATTTCATCACCCAAGTATTGAACCTAGTACCCGTTAGTTATTTTTCCTGATCATCTCCCTCCTCCTACCCTCCAGTCTCCAGTAGGCCCCAGCATGTGTTGTTCCCTGTATGTGTCCGTGTGTTTTCATCATTTAGCTCCTGCTTAAAAGCAAGCCAAACATGTGGTATTTGGTTTTCTGTGTTAGTTTGCTAAGGATAATGGCCTCCAGAGTTTCCCTACAAAGAACATGATCTCATTCTTTTTTATTGCTGCATAGTATTCCATGGTGTATATGTATCTTGTTTTGAATCTCAGAGAAAGTATGACATTAACCAAAATGTTCCTTCCATTCTTAGTTTGCTAGGATTTTCTTTTTGAATCACGGATTGATGTTAAATTTCATGAACCTTTTTCTCTGTATATTGAGATAAGCCTATGACTTTTCTTCTTTACTCTGTTAAAAGGGTAGAGTACAATGAGTGTCTAATGTTCAATCAACATTTCATTTCTGAAAGAAATCTTACTTGTTTATGATATATTTCTTATTGAAACAGTTTTAATATAGTTACTGTATTGTTTAGTTTTTTGCTTTTATGTTCACGAGTGAACTGGACCTATGATTTTTCTTTCTTGTACTGTTCTTTTTGTGTTTTGTTAAGATTATGATGTCCTTATAAAAAGTAGAAGACTGTACCCACTTTCTCTAGTTTTGGAAAAGTGTATGTAGCATTGGTGTCATTTATTCCTTACATGTTTTGCAGAATTTGCTAGTGAAAATGATTGGTCTGGAGTTTTGTTTGTAAAACAATAATATAGTTTAACTCTCTTATTTACAGAAGAGAAAAAGCCAGGGAAATGAATGATATATTTATTAACTGATAACTCAGAAGCAGGTGAACTGCTTCACTAATTTCACTTCCCTGGAATTATCAAGTCAATGTCTTTAATATTTAAAGGAATATATAGGTTTTTCTATTTTTGTTTTGTTTTATAAATTATATTTTCTAAGACTTTTTATATTTCATCTAAAATTTTAGTTATCAAGAACATTGTATTCTGTTACCTTTTTAAATGTCTGATATATAGGTGATGTTTCTTTTTTATTCTTGATATCATTTAATTTGGTCTTACTCTGTTTCTTAAAATCTTGATTACATATCACTAGAGGTTCATCAGATTTACTTCTTTTTTTCTAAAATCAAATTTTAGCTTTGTTGATATTCCTTATGGAAGAACTCCAGTGAAGTGTCCACAACTTAGAGACACTGACTTCTTAGTGAGATCAAAGAGGCAGTGTGCTAGTCACACTGTAGAAGCAGAGGGTCACTGGATTGCAGTGAACCAACACCAGTGAGGAAGCCAAGGGTATCCTAGAGAAATCAGATATTAGAAATTCATCCTTTGAATGTCACATGAGTCTTTGATATTGGAATTCAATGCTAGAACAGAGAGGAACTTCAGTAATGACTGAGATGGAATTTTCCTTTCATCCCAGAAGGCTGCCAGCCTTAAGTTAGAATTGTATTGATAATATCAAAATTTTTGTAGCCTTACCTTCATAGTCTCTCATTTTTGTTTTTCCACAGAGGTGAATCACTTCAAAGAGAAGGGATAGATTCTCATGGACCCCACTGCTGTGCTGGCCAGACAGTTTTCTGCCATTGTTTTCCTGTTATTTACTCTCAAACAGGTACATTTCCAGATCCTAAAAGGAGTGATGCTATAACTAAGTTTTTGTATGTGTGTGAGTGTGTGTGCATGTATTATAGGGATTTGATTATAATTTTTAATTAGCACAACTTCAGGTATATGTATCTCAGAGGAACACTATGAGTATTTGGCAATTAATGTTTGTAAATCACCTTGAGATCCTTGAGGTAGAATGATGCTATATAAATGAATAATGAAGTAATAAAAATAATAATGCATGCACTTACATTCCCAAGCCCGTTGCCTGAAAAAGATCTTGAAGTTGAAGGAGAGCTGTGCAAAATGTAGCTAATAAGAAAATATTATCATACTCCCCTTTAGCCATAATGAAAAATATTGGTGAAATACAGAATACAAACATAACCCATGCCTGTGATTCCTAATATATTTATGAATACTTTTCATTTGGGTAAGTAACTATTTCACTATTTGTATATAGTAATTACATCAATAATTAAAGGCTACAATCATTTATCTGGGATGATATTAGGTGAAAGCTAATTGGCAGTTGTTTCAACATAATTGCTTAATGTCATTCAATGATAAATAATGATTCTAGTATTAATTCAAGTCTTGTCAGTGGCATAATGGATATTTCTGCAAATATTTTTAGAATTAATTTGCAAAAGGGAAAAAAGAGCCTAAAGTGTGCTCAGACCATAAAATAAGTAACTTTTCATATCTTCATTTCCTTTCAATATTAAAGGTCAATGATCTTATGCCTTTAACAACATTCTTTTCCCTCTGGCACTGCAAAAGGGGGAAGAGGAAGAATATACATATTTACTTTGCCACTAAATTCAACCATTTATATTTTGGTCAATTGAATTCTGAAAGTTCTGAAAATGGCATCAAACCTCATAGAACCAATAAGATGAGCTGTTTTCCTAATTACACATAGTCAGTTTGGGCATTGTGTGTTTACTAAATCAAAGCTTTAGAGTAGAGAAAATAGAAGAAAAACTTGATTATATTAGATATTAACTACTTTCACACTCCAATTTCACAACTCTTTCATACCTAGCCAAGTTTATATGAGAAACTATATTGTTTATTTTTATTGCTGTTATTTGTTTGTTGTCTGTCTCCCCCAGCAAGAATATAAGCTCTTTGGAGCAATATCTTGTCTTTCTTACATGTATTTCTACTTTATCCCATAATAAACACTTACAAAATATTTCTGAATAATTAATTAATGATCAAGAACCCCATTGTTTCCTTCCCCAAACAATGGTATTATTATTTGGAGACATTTTTATTGTTATAGGAAATTATAACAATTTAACTGTTGCTATGAAATTTTCTAATTTCCTGGAAACAAATACCTAAAAAGAAAATATGAAGGCATAGAACTTGCTTCCTGGGAGTCAGTGCTATACAGGAGCTGGCTTGTGTTGGCTCGTGATATCAGGTATCACAGTCTTCATTTGTGAAATGAAGTATCACAGACTTCATTTCTAAGTCTGTGATCAGTGATGTCACATCATTTGCTTTCAATAGGCTTTGGAGGGAGTATGTAGACCACAGAAATAGGAATATTCTACAAGTCAGGGCCCCCTGCCTCACCCTATCCATGGAGAGTTTGTTGTCTAATATCTAACAGCATACCACGGTGGAGGTAGAAAAAAAAAGGGTAAACTTGATAATGGATAAGTCATGGAAAATCATGATATAGAATGATACATATATAATCGCTATTTTTATTCTATGCTGATGTCAGAATAGAAAGAGGAAGTATCTTCAAACTTGGCAAATTTACAAACATAAATTAAAAATCATGAAGTATCCTTATGGTCTTTAAAGCATGCTCATTTAGGTAATGCACTTTTACTTCAGGTCTAAGCAGTATGTTTCTCAATTTCAGCACACTAACAGAGTAGAAGAAAGTTTGACAAGTGAGAATGAAGGTTGTTGGAAAAAGCCTAGATTCTTCTCCCAGTTCTTAATCACAGTTTGTACACTGAGGTCATTCATGTTGAGGTTGGAGGCACATACAACTGAGAAAGTCTTTTAAGAAGTTCAAAATGTGCCTAGATTTGGGTAGAACTGTATGCCTAAATATAAGATTTTAGAAACATAATTTATGGTCAAGTTTTATAAGTGGATGCAACCACAAATTCAGAGAGAAAAAATGCTCAGTTCAGAGAGATGGGAGAAGTTACAATATGGGAATTATTAGATTTTTAAAATTAATCATTGATAAATAATTGAATAAATGGAGATCTTGGATTCTTTAGGGCCACAAAAAGTAATGGAATAATCAAGAGGGACTATTAACTATAAAACCTTCCAGGGGCTGGGAGTGGTGGTTGAAATCTGTAATCCCAGCACTTTGAGAGGCTGAGGTGGGCGGATCACCTGAAGTCAGAAGTTCAAGACCAGCCTGGCCAACATGGTGAAACCCCATCTCTCCTAAAACTACAAAAATTAGCCAGGCATGGTGGTGGGTGCCTGTAATCCCAGCTACTAGGGAGGCTGAGGCAGGAGAATTGCTTGAACTTAGAAAGCAGAGGTTGCAGTGAGCTGAAATCGCACCCATTGCACTCCAGACTGGGTGACGAGTGAAACTCTGTCTCAAAAACAAAACCAAAAATAAAAACAAAAACCCTTGCAGAAAGGTCAAAGGTAGATGATGGAACAATAATAGCTGACTTGAAAATTCAGTCTTAGAGAGAAATTTTCATTCAATATCAATAATGGAGGCTAAATCAAAAGCTAGTTACTAGTGGATAGGTTCGTTGGGGCATGAATAATATAAAATTTTTAAAAGACTGGATATGAAAAAGAATAGGAAAACTTCATAAAGAAATTAGAGTTTATGTATATTTTATTGTTTTGGAATGAAGAAGACAAGTATATTTATGGGTAAGAAGAATCCAATGGAGAAGAAAAGTAAAAAGTAAGACATGATTTAGTCAAGAAAATAAACAGACAAGGAGAAAGGATAAAATTATATAGAGATTTGGATGTTGAGGGAAGGAATTTTACATATTCAATGTTTTTTGTCTTTATCTCAGTCAAATAAAAAAAAAATCAGGCCATATGGTGAGATAAAGACAGGATTATTATGGTGAAGTAAATATACTATAAATTTCAGAACCTGACAAACACAGGCTTATTTCTAGGTTTTGCTGCTTATTTTGTAACTTTAGACAAGTCACTTGTCACCCTTCAGTCTACTCCCTTAAGAATAAAAATAATAATATCAATCTAAAACATTTATTTTAATTTTAGAGCTAACAATAGCTGACATTCATTGTATAACTTATAACTTCCAGTTGTTAAATCAATGTTTTGAAGTAGGTGCTATTATTATTCCAATTTTACAGGTAAGGAAACTGAGATATCCAGAGATTAACTAACTTTAATAAGGTCACATAGGTTGCAAGAGACAGAGCTAGGATTTGAACCTTGGCAGGGGACTATACAGCCTCTCTAATGTATCTAAAACATCTTAGTACAATTGTTGACATGTAGAAGATTTGATAACTAGAACCTGTGATTATTTCAAACTTTATTATGTTAAAGACTTGTCATTTTCTAACTTCATACAGAGTTAAACTTGTTAGAAAATCATCCAAGAAGAAATTAAACATTTTATGAACACCATGTTCAATTCTGGGTAACAACAGAGGTTAAACCTAAGGTTTGATATAGATGGCTATGTTACAGGCATAGAATAGGGCCCAGATATGTTTACTAGTGACCTAAATGACTAATTTTATTTTCATTTTAAATAATATCCTACAATAATATTAATCAATTCATATAAACTTAGATAATAGAGATTTATATCACTTAAAAGGTACCCTTTCTCACTTATTTTTTCTGAGGATTTATAGTGTATCAAGATATTGTTCAGGGATTATTAAGGGACTTTTACTGCTTATCAGAGGAACTTGTTATCAACTGAGATGTACATTACTTGGAGTCCTTTGTCTCATCACATCTCATTAATCTGGAACTCTGACATCTGCTTCTATGTTTGTCTCATTTAAACCTAGCACCTTTTATTTTTAGTAATGGAAAACTGAGTAATTTTGAATATGTAGTACAAACAGATAAGCTAGACAAGTGTAGTAACAAAGAAATTGTTAGCTTGAAGTATTAGAAAGTTGGCAGTAGAGAAGTCCTTGACCAAAACCAGAGAGAATAGCAAAATAGATGGTGGTGAGCCTGGACTCTAGAGACACCTTTCCTCTAGGGACATTTTTCAATTCCCAAATGAGTGATCAAGAAGCCAAACAAGTATTTGACAGTTTTGTGGGGGTAACTGAACAAAAGCTGAAGTCTTGAACTTCTCAATGGTAGGAGGGGTCTGATAAACTCTCCACTATTTCATTTGAGACACTGAAGTTCTGCTTCCTAGGAATCAGGATGATTGAGAAATAGAATAGCCATCACAGGGAATACAACCTAGCACTGAATTACTAACACTTGAAATTGCATTACAGTGATCTCAGATTTCTGGTATTCCTTTCTAATCCTGAAATTATTTATAAAAGCAATTTTTAACGTCTGGCATGCAATAAAGAATAACCAAATATGCAATGTTTTGATACAATGTGAATAAAAATCAAGAGAAACAATAGGAAATAGAAAAAGACTTTTAGAGGATTAAGAATTTTTTTTGAGAGGGACTTTAATATAGCTATGCTTATTTGTTCAAAGAGAGAAAAGAAAAAAATGGAATTTCAGTGGAAACTATTTTTAAAAAGAAGATGGCAGAATTGAAAAAGAGCAATAGATATTTAGCACAATACTTTAAGATACATAAGATACTAAAAAATTCATCAATAAGTAGGTCTCAATGGATATGTTTTAAAATGAGTTGAGGACAAATGAACATAGAACTAGTAAAATGATAACATCTGTAAGGAAAACACATCCAGAATGAGAAACACAGACAAAAAATGAAAAATACAGTAAAAAGGAGGAGATGACAAAAGATGCAGTGATAAATTTTAATTTGGTGTAATTAAGTCTCAGAAAAAAAAAGAAATGAGAATGGAAAAGAAGGGATATTTAAGGAATGACTATGTTTTTAAAATAATACATCAAGCCAGAGATTCAAGAAGCTCTATGAACCCAAGTAGGAAAACTACAAAGAAATCTACTTCCGAACTCTTCAGAACTAAACTGCAGAAAATCAAGGAAAGAGAAAATATATTAAATTTAGCGAGAGAATTAAGTGATTACACTAAAATGAAGCAAAATTAGGCTGATTTCTGACTTCTTGATAGAAACAGGTAAAAAAGCCAAAAACCAAACACACGCGCGCGCGCGCACACACACACACACACTTTCTCTCTCTTATAGCACACACACACACTCTTTCTCTCTCTCTCTCTCTCTCTCACACACACATGAAATTCAACCTAGATTTTATACTTAGAAAAAAAGATGCATCAATAATGAAGATGTAACTAAAATATTTTCAATCCAAAACAAAACATAAATCAGAGAATTTATCAGCAGTAAGTTCACACTAAATAAGATGTCCTTATCGCAAAAGGAAAGTCAAAGGTTTGGCAGGTTATAAAGCTTCATTAGACTGGCAACTATGTAAGTAAATTAGACTGAATATTAATTGTATTATAGAATAGTTATAGCATGATAGCATGTAAAATATACACATAGATTTAAGACACATAGCTACAAATCTCAAAAACATGTAAGGTAAACATAGTTAAGATGTTGTAAGCTTTTTGCTATAACATTAGAATTGATCATTTAAAGAAGCATTTTGTAATCTCAGAGTGACCATTAACAGTATATATATATATATATATATATATATATATATATATATGCATAAATATATATGCATAAATATATCTTAGATATGTGAGTATGTACACACACATATATTTATATCTTCTAAACTAACAAAGGTGATATAGGGAATAATGAAATTTCTCAGTCAATCAAATATAATCTAAAGGAGAGGGGAAAGGGAAACTTAGATCAAACAGTATAAATAGAAAACCTATAGTAAGAGGTAGCTATAAACCCATAGCTTTGAAAGTAAGTATAAAAAGTTCCTATATCCAGCTGATACAAACAATAAAGACCTATCCACAGGGCCAAAACAAAAATCTGTTCCTAAATTCCATGCAGTGGTTCTCCTTCAAAATTCTCATGGCTGTAATAAGTTAATCAACAACAGATTAGCTTTCCTTGAAGCTCTGAAATTCAGCCAGTCACTTAACTCTACACTTACTTGAAGTCTTATATAAGATTAAGTACTCGCTTTGTTCAGAGATCTGGTTTCTGCCAGCATACTTCTTTAAATAGCAGATAATGCATTATAATCACTCTTGTTTCATATATATTTCAAGGGTAGTTTCTTCCCTTGACAAAATGCTGAATATTTTAAGCATTTCAGTTCTCTCAAATTAATATAATAAATGATACAGGAACAGTTAACATAAAATGATAACATCTGTAAGGAAAACACATCCCGATGAAAAAATACAGATAAAAATGAAAAAGATATATAGAAACCTATGTAAAAAAGATTAAATTAGACTACTATCTTGTGCCATTCAAAAAATTCAATTCCAGTTACACCGTAGGTCTTAATATGCAAAGGAAAACAACAATACTTCCAGAAAATAAGAGAGAAAATGCCCTAGGGCCTTGGATTAGAAAATGATTTTTTAAATAAAGTTCAAAAGAACTAACCATAACAGAAAATATCAATAAATTTGGCTGCATTAAAATTAATATCTACTATGCACCAGAATGAAAACAGGCCAGTTCTCAAAGTCCATATGCCATATTTTGTACCACTTAGTTACATAAACAAACCTGTGTTTGTTTCCTCCATTCTGTCCCACACTACATCATGTAGGACCTCTGTGACCCCACTTCATTCTTTGTGGTGGGATTTTTCAAAAATATATGCCACCCTCTAGAATTTCCTCTGGAAAATTAAAGTCATAAGCATCTTACATTTCAGGATAGTTAACCTTATTTCTGGGGTATATGGTTTTCCTTTCCACACCCACCCTAATGCTCACCCATGGTTGGGACAGGCTGAAAGCCCCCTTTGTGTGCCACTCATCAGAGTTCATGTTGGATTCACTCTAACTTCTTCCTTTCTCTCTCTCCTCCCTTCTCCCTTATCTCACTAGAGGCTCTAATTCCTATGGGGTTGGTGACCTTTGCTTTTATATCATCCTACATATACCCAAATGATTTGAAAAGACATCATTATTATGACATGTCTCCGTTATTCAGGGCAACAGAATACATGAGAACCAGGATCCCAAGACCAAAATAGCCTTTTTGCTAATTGATTTCCTCTACTATGAGTTTCAATTGTTATGTATTAAACATAAACATTAAAATGAACTTCTAATATTTTACTACATTTTTCTTTCCATGGGATATAACCCTTGGACATACTGCTGCTTCCTATGTAGATAGAATGTTTATGGGTTAATGGGAATTACTTGAAAAGGAAAATTCACCAGATAATCTCTCAAATATTATCCTATTAAACATATTTAAACTTACATATTCTAATATTCGTAAGCTTCCAATAGCTAACATTGAGTTTCATTTTAGAATATGGAAAAGTTAAAAAATAGATCGATCATGTTGGATAAAAGGGCTTGAAAAAATGTTAAAGATATTAAGGTCATACACTGGAAAATAACATTGAGTTATTTTTTTCAAATCTTTATTAATTTATTCAGCAGCTATTTATTGGGCACCTAGGATGTGTTTAAAAACAGTCGAAAGTCACACTCTATAAAGCTTATATTCTTATAGTGAGAGACCAAAAATAGCAAAAAAAAAAAAAAACCCTCTAAAGCAATTATATAATATACAATCAGACATAACATCAAGATAAGAATGATAGTGGGTCTCACTTTTACAGAGTGGTCTGAAGAGGCCTCTCTTTTGTGATGACATTTAAGCAAATGACTAAATGAGGAGGAGAGTAAGCACAAGAGATACCTATGGGTTGACTTTCCCATGCATGAAAGAGTATTGTGGTGTGTTAGAGTTCCATGATGCAAAGCAGTGCCTCCAGAGAATTGCAAAGGAAGAAGAGAGTGCTAGACAGGCCAGATTATACAGGCCATCTGTAGTCTTTGGATTTATACTAAGTGTGATTGGGAAGGAGGAGTCATTGGGAGATTTTGTGCAGGAGAGTATCATGATGCAATTTAAATTTTAAAGGATTCATTTTGAGAATAAACCACAGGAGGTAAGTATTGAAGAAGGCATTGCAGAAGTCCAAGTTTGAGATCCTGGTGGTTAGGATAGGAGAGGTACTGACACACACTCGAGAAGATTTTGTATACATTTTGACTCTTTGCAAAGGGCTAATATATATAGTATTTTGATTAAGCATTTGCATTATATTTAGAAGACAGAGAATGAATTGAAGGAGAGTTAGTAAATTTTTATTAAATCCTGTTGTTACAGGAATTCTAAAAAAACATTCGTTTAGTGGCTTCAAATTATTTGTTTGGTAGAGTACAATAGGCTATTTCTTCAGATATGAAACATAAATTTTTTATTCAAAAATATTTCAAGGGTATATTTCCAATATGGTATTTGCTTTGAATCATGCTCTATTATAAATAAGTCCATATGGGAGGTTTCACTGAATTAAAAAAAAAATTCTCAAAAAAATATTTGTGAAGATACCAGGTTTCTGATTTCTTGAACTCCAGAAATGGTCTAGCTCCAGAATCAATTAATGTTACTCTTTCTTTTCAGCTAGAAAATTATCCCCACAAGATGTTTTTATAGAGCTACTCTTTTAGGTGTAACAAAATGACCAGGTGTCTTTCTTTGTGCAATCTGGCATCTTTCCCCACCCTCATCATTGGTGCAGATAATCTTGGAGTTGGATACCAATTTAAAATGAGCATTGGATGAGTCTATACTAGTTTTCAAAACCTGGCAGGAGAATCACCATCTAGGTTGTAATTAAATTTCAATGAATTGCTGCAGTGAGAAATTATTTAAACAAACCTGGGAACAGTATTTAAGTCTTTCCTTTGAAATGATGAAATTATATACAAAATTATTAAAATGGAAAATCCTAGAATTAACCTGTAACTTTGAGATTAGCTTTCTCTTTGTGTCTCAACTCAGAATTTTATTTTCAAATTCAGAAGAGTTTAAAAAATGATTTTTAAATGGCATCCTCTGAGTTCATTATGAAATCTTACTCTAATCCTGTAATAGTATTAATTAAGTCATGGGGAATTCGGCTCTCAGGATTGAAAAATAAATTATTGAGAGTTTTCTTTTAACAAAAAGATTACTAGGCGGGGATCTATGAAACCCAGGCATACCTAACTTTGAGCACAGGGATAAACTCTGTAAAATATTTTTTTTTAAACTCTGAAATGTAGAAGTTGAACAACATCAATAACGTGTCTTGCTTTCACAGGAGAAGCTTCAGAGTGATATGAAGATACATCAAATAGGCTTCTTTGGCTTTAATCTTTATTTTTACAATAGGGGTTTTTGTTGTTGTAGCTAGTTTATGAAAGCAATACACATTTGTAGCAAAATATTTAAACATTATAAAATATATAAAGTAGAAAAGGAAATTCTCCTTTTTTGCCTATTCCTTTTCCTTGACATAGCACCTCCCTGCTTACCCTGAGGTAATCATTGCTAATAGTTTGATATGTATTTTTATGATATAGTATATAAATATGAAATGTAATATAGTATATAGTGGACGTAATTGTTTTTGACTTATCAATGTATCATGAACATTTTACATGTCAAACCATGATTTGTGTCATTTTTTTAAAGAGCTATATAATATTCAATTGAATCAGTATATCGTGTGTGTGTGTTTGTGTGTGTGTGTGTGTGTGTGTGCACATGACTATTTGTGCATCTGTTATGTCACAGCAACGGAAAAAGCATTTTATATACATCAAGTAGTTTATTTCTCAGGGAGGCTTATGTGATGTCTACTATTAGGATCTTTTTTATGTCACAGAAGATACTAAGACATAAGGAAGTTGAGACACTAAGATCTCAGTACTCAATACAGCTGGGTGCTGATTCCAAAGCTCATATTCTTTTAACTATGCTACAAATCCTCTCACATTTTAACTGTTAGTAGTTATTTTCTCAATTTAAATGAAAGGCTCCATTGAATAACGAAATGTCATTTTGAATATTTCTAGCCCTTTCTTTTGGATAAATTTCTAGGAGTGCAATAGTTTCAACTCCAATCCTTATTGGGAGAGACACAACAAGTGTTATATGTGGGAGTGCCTATTTTCCCAAACACTTGCTGAATCTAAGACTGATTGAACTTGTTAATTTTGACAAATTGATGGATGCTGATTAAAAGAATTTAAGTCTCTTTTCAAAAGCTTAATGCATTACCTGTGTTTCTTTCATGAGGAACATCAAGGAATCAAGAGTTTTGGTCGTCATTCTTATTATATTGTAAAAATTCTAAGTTAAAGACATAACCCTTTGTTATATTTGTTGTAACTATTTTGAAAATTTGATGTTTCTCTTTACATTTTGTTTTTGTGACTTTTTCACGTACAATATTTAGGCATAATGGACATACACCTGTGACTTCCTTCCATTAGTCTTCTAGCCATAGTATTCTGCTTAGAAAGATTTAGCCCGAATTTTTAAAAATATTCTTTTTCTTATTCATCTTATTTTTTAAATGTTATATTCTAATTCATAATTAGTAATTAATTTTGCTTTGCATGATAGGCATCTCTATCATACCAAATGGACGATTAATTGTCCCAGAATTTATGGACTTAGCCCTAAGTCTATATAATTTCCTTGCTAATCTTAAGCATAAATCCATAGCTCATACTGTTTCTGTAAAATACTTGTCTTCTCTGTTTGATACTTTATTATGATTCACATCTTGTTTGGCCAAATTTAATTGTTAAGCAACTCTTTTCAGAATAACATAATTGATATTATGCCTTCTGAGCCTTCAGTGAACAATATAGGTTTTTTTCCCTCAGAGATGAAGAAAAGGCTAAATATGCCAGAATTTCCTAAACTATACTCCACTGACTCTCCAATGGGATTTTAACAGATATTTTGAAGTAGAAGGGGCACTGTTGTCCAGTAAATTTGGAAAAGTGTATTAAACAAAATTAAAACTCATTTTGATGTGTTTATATTTGATTTTATTGTAGGGTTTCTCAGAGTTCTCAACCAAATATTGTGTTTTATGTTTTTCTAGGATATAAATGTTATATATATATATATATATATACACACACACACACATATATATGTACGTACATATATATGTACATATATATGTACGTACATATATATGTACATATATGTGTGTGTGTACATATATATGTACATATATATATATACACACACACATATATATGTACATACATATATATGTACATATATATATATAATATATTTGTCCAAAGATACCTTTTTAATAAGTAACACATGTCAAGATATCGTACAATAACTGGAATTGTTTGGAAAATTATCATTGCAGTTATTAGGGTGTATAATTTCAGATGCTCTGTTCATTGAGTCTCATGGAGAATCAAATCCTATCAAAATGTAAGGAAAAATTTCCCTGCTTACTTTTACCAGTCTGTTAAAGAATTGAGCTCTAATCTATGTATTGGAGATCTATCCTGTTTCTTTCTTTATAATAGTCATTCATTTATTCATTAATATTGAATTAATGCCTACTGTATATCAGGAACTCTTCCAGGTCTTAGGAATACAGAATAAAACAAGTAAGAAAATAATCGTGTGGAAGTTGGTGGAAGGAAGGGGAAAGACAGAAGATAAATAAATCAGTAAAATACTAAATTTTTCATATGATCAATAAAATATAAAACAGAAGGGGCATAGTGAATATGGTGCGTGTGTGCGCACGTGTGTATGTGTGAGGTAGGAATGTAGATATTGGTATGATTCAGTGTTAAATATGAGGTCAGAAATGTTTTGCTGAGAATGTCATATTTTACCAAGAGCCTAAAGGAGATTAAAGAGCAAGTCATGTGTATTTGGGATGAACACTGGCATCGAGAACAGGCAGAAAGAACACTGAGTTAATTTTTCTCTTTATGAGTTTGTTAAAGCAGGCCAGCAATTCAAACAACACATATCTTAATGAGAAAATATTCAATTATTTTAACCTAGAGGACATTTGGAACATTTGTTACATCTGTATATATGCGCTGTAGGAAGGTTATAGCTGCACAGTAAGTGACTTTGCCCTCTTTTACTTTTTTTTTGAGATGGAGTCTTGCTCTGTCGCCAGGCTGGAGTGTAGTGGCACGATCTTGGCTCACTGCAACCTCTGCCTCCTAGGTTCAAACGATTCTCCTGCCTCAGCCTCCTATGTAGCTGGGACTACAGGTGTGCACCACTATGCCCGGCTAATTTTTGTGTTTTAAGTAGAGGTGGGATTTCACCATGTTGACCAGGGTAGTCTCGATCTCTTGACCTCGTGATCCACTCACCTTGGCCTCCTAAAGTGCTGGGATTACAGGCGTGAGCCACTGCACCCGGTCATACTGTGCCTTTCCAGGTGCAGCATTTGCCCTTAGATAATTGCCCAAGAGATTTGAACTTGTCTTGGCTCTCTGCTGGAAATGTAACCCTCACTCAGCTTTATGCTCTAACAGGAACTTCTAATTTCTTCATGTGACTAACTTTTGTATTTTCTAAAAAATCACAATTCAAAATGTTAACTTAACTGGAACTACCTAATATGTTAGTCGGGCAAATGCTGCAATGATTATTTCAAACTGTGGCTGGTGGGAAGGGGTTGTTGTTGGCTATTGTTGGTACACTAAGCTATGGGGAAATCTAGCATTGTTTGCTCTCTCCTCTTGGAAAGCATGGTTAGCATCATGAGCACTGTAGAAGCCAGGGATGGGGTGGCATGTGTCACTCAGGAATTGGAAATTTAAGGCTGGGCACAGTAGTTCACACCTGTAATCCCAGCACTTTGGGAGGCCGAAGTGAGCGGATTACTTGAGGTCAGGAGTATCAGACCAGCCTGGTCTACATAGTGAAACCCCATCCCTACTAAAAATACAAAATATTACAGGGCATGGGGGCATGCACCTGTAATCTCAGTTACTCAGGAGGCTGAGGCAGGAGAATAGCTTGAACCCAGGAGGTCGAGGTTGCAGTGAGCTGAAATAGTGCCCTGCACTCCAGCCTGGGTGACAAGAGTAAGAATCTGTCTTAATAAATAGATAGATAGATAGATAGATAGATAGATAGATAGATAGATAGGAAATTTAGGAAAACATAAATTCTATTCTTTATCACCTTCCCATATTTTCATTTGTCATCCATCTCCACATCTTGTCCCACTGGAAGGTGTTCAGGGGCAGTGTCATGCATGGAGTCATCATCTCCTTTGATGGCAATGCCTTCTTCTGGAATACCTTCTAAAGGACCTACCTGAGGCTGTTTTACATTTAACTCAATTTTTTTATAGCAGAAGAAGTATACTCTAGTATAACAAAAATTATAGTATAGCAGCTATGATTTGTCTGCCCCTACCAAATTTCATGTCCATCCCACTGTTGGGGGTGGAGCCTAATGAGAAGTGTTTGAGTCATAGGGGCAGACATCTCATTAATAGATTAATGCCTTCCCTCGGGGTTCTGTAAGGGTACGAGTGAGTTTTTACTCTATTCGTTCCCAGATAGCTGGTTGTTAAAAAGAGCCTGGCACCTCCCTCTTCTCTCTCTTGCCATGTGATCTCTGCACATCTGGGTCCCCTTCACCTTCTACCATTAAGTAGAAGCAGCCTGAGGCCGTCACCAGAAGTCAGACAGAAGCCAGTGCCAAGCTTCTTGTACAGCCTGCAGAAAGGTGAACCAAATAAGCCTTTTTTCTTCCTAAATTACCCAGCCTCAGGTATTCCTTTATATTAACACAAAATGTACTAAGACAAAAGTAAATATATGTCAGTAACATAGTAGTTTATTATCATTGTCAAGTACTATGAACTGTACTACATAATTGTGTTCGTATACTTTTATATGATTGACAGCACAGTAGGTTTGTTTACACCAGCATCACCACAAACAGGTGAGTAACGCATTAACCTACAATGTTACAACAGTTAAGAAATCACTAAGTGATAGGAATTTTTTAGCTCCGTTATGGTAGGAGATCACTGTTATATATATAGTTGGTTTATCATTGAGTGAAACATTATGTGGTACACAACCGTACTCTGTTTTTCTCTGTTTTCTTTGACTCAGCATAATGTTTGTGCAATTTGTTCAGGGTGTTGTTTATATCACTATTTCTTTCCTGTAGTGTTTCATTGTCTGCATATATAGCATTTTGTTTATTCACTTGTTGATGAACATTTGTCTTATATCCAGTTTTCGGAGATTTCAAGTAATGCTGCTATGAATATTCACAAACTGTTTCTCCAATTTGATTCACCGATAGAATTTAAACTTCACAAATTAAACTACCTGCCTAGATTGCAGAGCTATAATACTGCTGTTAACACTGCTAGTTGGGAAAATGTTCAACTCTGAAGTGGCAGGAAAAATCTCGCTTGTGGAGATTGTGATAAAGCTTTGCAACAAAGTTTTTCCATTGAATAAAATTTGAAATTTAAAATCATCTAAGAAAAAGCAATAAATAAATAATATAAATTAAAAAAAATATGTTATACATGACATCCATAACATACAAACTGAATTCTCCAGGAAAACACTGACAGGCAAACTCTATGGATCAGCCACACAAGTCTGCCATCATGCTGGTAAGAACTATAGCAACACTCTACTTATCAACAAAATTGAATAAAGATGACCTGAGAAAGCCTTGAGTCTAGGCAAGACTGTGACACTCTTAATCCATTGAAATAAACCTCAAGGAACATTAAATAATTAAATACATCACAGTTCAAGTCACCTTTCATCAGATGACTTTAATCATTCAAATAAAAGTCTTTAGAGAAAATGTAAAATTCACAGAGATCAGTTCAAGATGCCTCAAAATGCAGCAGATTTTGAAATAGACCTTTATTATAAGGTGCAATTCAATGTAGGTTATAATGTAGTAATAATTTATGTTATATAGCCTAATTATTTTTTCCTGCATATTAGATACTAGTCTGTGACTGTCATGATAGAATAATGAAAAGGTGCCCAATGAAACTCTCATAAATTTTCTTCAGTAGAAAATATACAGAAATTAATTGGGATTTCTAAAGTAAAACAAAACAGGAAACAACATAGGATTCTCCTAGATGGTCCAGAGTCACCACAGAAACACATGTCTACTGTTGATTCCTCTCATGTAGAGTGGGGATTATGCTAAGCATGAGAAATTTCCTTTTCACTTTTGATGTTTTTTGTTTTTTAATTCTCCTGGCTCCCTCTTGCATTCTGGCAGTATGAGACTGTAGGCACCAGACTGTAAGTTTATGACAGCAGGAATTTGTTCTGCCTGTTCTGTTCACTTTTTGGGGGCATAAATTTAGGAGCTACAACTACAGTTTTAGTAGATATGTTGCATAGTGGTGAAGTTTGGGCTTTTATTGTAAGCATCACCTGAATAGTATGCATTGTACCTGTTAAGCAATTTCTCATTCCTCACCCCCCTTTCGCTCTGCCACCCTTTCAAGTCTCCATTGTCTGATATGCCACACTCTATATCCATATTTACACATTATTTAGCTTCCACTCTGAGAGCATGTTGATATTTGACTTTCTGTTTCTGACTTATTTCATTTAAGATAATGGCCATCCAAGTTGCTACCCAAAATAATTTTTTTCTTTTTTATGGCTGAGTAATATTTCGTTGTAGATACATACCACATTTTCTTTAACCAATGAAAACAAAAATGTTTCATTCCACCTTAGTATTCTCAGCATCCAGAACAGTGCTGAGTTATGGTCCAGTAGTGGATACCCAGTGGGCATTTTTTAATGAACACTGCTTTTGTTTTAGGCCATATCTGAATTCCATGATGCTCTAGGCTCCACTATCATTTTTAAAAAGGCTGATATTGAATCTGCAATTTTTTATACTCACCTCAATCACCAAGCAAGTAACAAACAATCTCAACATATTCCTGAGTGTTCACTAAATGAGGAGGTGATCCTCATACACATTTTCCAGTAATATACCTCCATTACACAGAGTCCAGTCCTAACTGTAGTGCTCCAGTGTACCTACACTGCCATTTATTCACAGTTGACTGTATCCTCAGCCTTGTGCAAAAAAAGTTTTCTATTCATCATTATTCTCATTGTGTAGATGAAATAAGCAGCACTGCTTCTTCTCTGACATGTTTCTCTTCCACATAAGGCAATAAATTCTCAGTTACTTGATTTCCTCCTCGGAAAAGGCAGTGAGGACATTGGTAAATGTTCAGCGGATGAATGAATGGATGGATGGTTAGACAAATTTGCAGGAGCAAGATTTTCAGAAAATCAAAAACTGATTTCTTTCTTAGTATGAAATAGCACATTAAAACTTTTATTTGTCCATAAAGGAACTTTGTAAATTGTGTCCACAGTCAGATAAACTATGGAGTATTCAAATTTACTGGGAATTATTTCAAATATACAAAAGAATTGTATAGTCTTAAGCACACAGGAATGGAGGCTTCTAAGACTCAATCATAGTGTTTAACTTAAAGAAAAAAAAAAAATAACCAGACTACGCATAACCTAGGATTTCATCAAATTATAAGGCTATTAGAATTAGGCAGGAAAACATTTAGCTCTGTTTAAACTGCTCAGAAATGCAGATTTTAATAAAGTATTCAACCTGGAGAGTTGAGAATAAGTAGTCTCTGTAACCTACATGACTAAACAATTTTGAAACATCAAAGCCAATGATATAGTGACTGCTGAAAAGGCCTGAGCCTGATTGTCCAGGCTTTGAGACAAATATCCCTGGAAGTTGACAGTTCTGTCTTGTCTTCAAGACGTTACATAATCCCAGTTAAGTGAGATGATAATTTTCTTCCTTATTAGGTATATATGTATTTTACTCCAAGATATTTAGAATTAAGTGCAAAACAATTAAGAAGACAAAAACATTAGCATTACTATTTTAATTTTTAAAAGATGTCTAGTAGATATTTGCCATTTCATGTGCTTCTACATTTTAACAGAATTTGATATATTAATGTGATAACCTTGTAAGTCCAATTTAATGTGTAAAATTGAGTAACATATAAATTTATAATAAGTTAATATCTTACTAGGTTTATGCATAGTTTTGGAATAGCTAAGATAACTCTGTATTCACAGTACTTACAAAGTTTGTTTAATTTATGAGAATCATTCCCTATAATCTGAAAAGTTTTGTTTGCTAAGTCAGACAAAGTCATTCAAAATAGGAATTTCCATGATTAACTTTATAAATGTGGTTAAAATGTTTGATATTTGAGAGTGTTTAATAAAAGTTATAAAATGAGCCAAACATTATTCAAAGTCCCCTAGAAAGCAATTATTTAAATTTGCTAAGTGTGTAAATAGAAAAATAAGATTTGTATGCTAAAGTTAAAAATTTAAAAATAGGGTTTTGAATGTGTAACTGTAAAAAACTGAAAATTACTTTTTAATCCAAATAAACTCTGAATAGACTTTTGAGAACACACCCAAAAAAAACCTCATGGCAACATTGATTTTATCTGCTATGATTTTATAAGCTATTATAGTTATGTTTAGCATAGTCCTCATACCTAAGATGCTTAGTGCTGATTGAGTAAAAATGTAACTTAGTTACTAATAGTAACTGCATTTGTAGATGTCACATATGAGGGTACTGGGTCAAGAGGGGAGAAAATAAAGCTAGTAAGGAAGAGTTTGTCAATATGGGAAAACTCTTCTGTGTCATAGAATTAACACCTGAAAAGGTGCCTGGGGGCTAGTTTTAATTTGTTGTGGTAAGACTCAACAGAAGCTTCAAAAAGGGATTTCGGAACTACCATGGCAGATGGAGGATGAAATCAAAAGGCTCAAAGAAGCATGCATGATATCTTCTATATAAGACTGGGAGACCTAGCAGCTCACTGTGTAATTGAGAAGGGCCCCAGGGATGTTCCATTTATTGATTCAACACATAATACACTGGTGAGAGGTGCTGACATCAATAAAAAGCTGGGTCATGCCTATCTCTGTAGGCCAGGGCTGATGGTAGTAGATGCTAGGCCATTTAATTTAATAACAGAGGCCATTTAGCAACTCTAAAATATCTAAAACATGGTAGATATACTTGCCATTATGGGCAGGAGGGCTGAAGTAGCAGCTACAAGGATCTGTAGATACGGATAATAAAGCATGGTAGATCTAGAGAAAAAAATTGGATTGGTTAGTCAGTTGAGGATATTGCTTAATTCTTAAAATCAAAAGTTGATCCTCCTTGGATCAACAGGAGGAAAGAGGCTGAGGTCAGCACCCTGTGAAAGTTGCTATGCCTTGACTAGTTTTCAAAAACTTCCCTTAGATCCAGAAACTATTAACTGAAGGACTGGCCAAAACCGATGAAGAAGGACCACAGAATAACAAGGCAAGCATATACAGTAATGATTCACCTTATCCTTCCCTAAAAGACCTACTGCTATTTACTTTGAAAACCATACATAGACAAAAAAGGACTAATTAGCCATTTCAAGGGTTACTGGATACAGTCTTAGTTGACTCTGAGACTCAGGAACCCAGAGCACTCTCATCGAGGCTCCCGTGATAAAGCAGGCATAGGTGAGTCAGATAGTATACTTACTGCCCATGCTTGTCTTACTGTAAGACCACTAGGGATGTGGACTCATCCAACAATCATTTCCCTGGTTGCCCAATATATAAGAAATATACTTGGCCCTGGTAAAACCCACTCTCTAGTTTCATGACTTCTAGTGTTAGAACTATTAGAGTCCAGAGTCCTGTATGGATCAGGTCAAAACAAGACTTTACCTGAGATTACATGCTTGCTCATGTTTGTCTCATTCCTTTGAATGCTATTTCAATTGTACTTTCACATGATGTCAGGGCCACTTTAATCCGTGACTCCAGTTTTGCCTATAGACAATCTAACCTTCAGCCTTACATGTGTTATCATATTGGCCTGTTTCTTAGACTGTTTGTGGTAAATTTGGTGAATTATTTAAGCATTTCATTGGTTTAAAATGTGAGTTATATATTTATAAATTAAATGTCTTATGGGAAAATTACATTTTTCTTTCAGAAGTTGATATCACGTTTTCTTGGACATACTAAAAATATTCTAAGTAGATATTGTTGAAATGGAATCACTTTTGGAAGCTATGTATAGAAGCCTAAAAGTGACTTTGATATTGAAAGTAATTTATACTTCTGTAGTGCCAGCCTGATTTCTCTGGAAAAATATGTGGAAGATAGCAACTTTCCCAGCAGAAACTGCCAATGTAAGGACCTTTCATTACCATTTCAAGTACTAAATCAAAGCTTCTTGATTGTGATAGGCTCCTCTTAAAGGCTTAAAGTGGTTGGAGTTCTTCCTTCATACTTTGGTGGGCAAAATCACAGCTGTGGTTAAGCCTTGATGTTTTTCTATGGTGTGTGTTGCTGACCAATTTTTCTAATTTATGAGTCCATATTTATTTAAGTTTAAGGAATTTATAAATATGGACATCCTTTAAGCTATCACTCTCATACCTTCTCACGTGGCAGCAAATTGGCTGAAATAATGTTTAGGGTAATTAAGAATGTACAAAAGAGAATGGGAATGGAGAAAATTAAATTCTCATTACTCAACATTTCACTTGTGGGCAATTCTAGGACTCATGCCAAGCTTGTTGAATTACAGTGGCTAATGATTCTTTCCACCGACCCTCCATCATCTACGGTCATTTAGCAGTGTAAAAATGAAAATTGTAATTACTCTCATTAACAACTAGAGGGGTGTGTGTGTGTGTGTGTGAGACAGAGAGAGAAAGGGTATAAAGGGGAAAGGGTGAAAAGGAGGAGAGACAAAGAGAAGATTGGAGAAAAAAATATTTAAATGAAGAAAATCTAATAAGGACCATGGTAACCTCAGTTAATGCCTTTGGAAGAGGAAACAAATATCTCCCTTCTGTGAAAGCTATAAAGAACTGGAAAATGGTGCTCCCTGAAACAGTGAGCAGGAAACATTTAAAAATGACAGCTTTGGTGGACAAAGCAAAATGGTGGGTTTTTTTTCTGGGACATACCAGGTAAGTGAGGAGCAGATTACTGATTCCTGAGCAGTTGATCGTGGGGGCACTCTCTTGGAGTAAATGTCTCAGCAGTGGGTGACTCAGGCTTTATCTTACAAAGCAGTAGAAAATTTCAAGCCACACTTGTCTCAGTTTCCTATACATCACCTTTGGATTTGGTGAAATTAGACATACATACAAACCGCTTTCTAGTCAGAATGGGAGATTGACAGAGATAGGCAGTTGTCCCTCAATATCCTTGTAAGAATAGAATCATTTATTGTTAGCTGTCATATGACAAACCAGACCCATTTACTATTGCCCCTGCCTCTGTCAGGAGGTGTGGTTATGAGACTAAGTTCTGGACAACAGGTTCTTAGCAGAAGTGAAGTACAGAACTTCTAACTCATGTTCTAAACAGGAGGGGAATACTTTTCTCCCAACCTGCCTTCATCATGTTGCTTGGAATGCAAACATGGTAGAAAGACATTCTGAAACATTGGACAACAATGACATCCCAGGAAAGGCAAAGCAACAGGAGCCTTAATTGAATGCATGTAGTACAGTCTTTGTAACATGCTATTATATGATGGTATAAAATACTTCCTACTTAAATCACTGCTGTTTTGAGTTGTTTTATGCAGCTGAAATAATATCCTTGCTATAATATATCAACTTTGAAGTTTGATACATTTTCTGCAGTTTCCTAAGTTTATGTATTTTCTATGATAATTAAATATTTTCCACCCATGTTTTTAAATTAAAAGTAAAAGCAGGGTAAATGGATAAGACCTGTCCCATAGAAAATATTTTTCTAAGGAACACTCAAAGTGAAATATGAATTACTAACTGAGGACCTTGCTGTAAAGGTAAAGCTGACAACAGTAAAAAAATAATTGAGCTATGGAGTCGAGCCATGTTTGTTTGGCTCCTAATGTTAACCTTGATATTACAAAGCTTGGGTTATTAAAAAGCTCAGAAAATGATAGTATCATGTGGTATTACTATGTTGATTAGCATTAAGTTGGCACCAGGCAAATTAACAACTATAGAATATTTAAAAATATACAATTTAGAGAAATTTTTATATTGATTTTTTTGGTATATATATATTGAGGACATACCTGACCAAAAATGGATGCAGAATAATAATTGTCTATATTTTGCAATTGCTGAATTAACGCCATATACTTTTTGTATACTCACTAATACATTACAGGGTCTGCTTCTTATGATGACTCTTAATGTTAAATAATTCTGTAAATGAAGGAAGAAAGGGCTTAGATACTGAGGCACCACTTTAGAGTTTTCTTCCCCTAAAGCACTTGTATTTAAATGTGCAAACAATTTTGGTTGAGATTTTTTTCCCGAGTAGCATTTTGATCCCCAAAAAGGTTTTTATTGAACACCTCATCCCTGACCTACCTTACTACTGTTACAATTATCACTAACTACCATAAGACATAGGGATTGGTAGGTCAAGAGAGGAAAGGAGGAAATAGAAGAAAGGAAAGAGATAATGAAAGGAGAATAGAAAATGAGAAAGAAGAAAGAAGCCATAAAAGAGAAAGAACAGTAGGAATAGTACTATTAGAGGGAAAAAATGAAGTTACAAATTCAACTTCTACAGAAATAGGTTCAGTTATATAAAAGCCTTTGCAGATAAGTGAACTACACTGGGACCAGAGTTGTACACTTCATGTCACTGAGTGGCTAAAATGTTAGATGTGCGATAAAAATACATGCTAATAGCAACACAGGATGAGGTCCGGCTCTCTGAGCTAAACACTTCTTTCTTTAGCTCATAATCTGTGCTAGAAATTTGGACAAATTTCCTCTGGTCATATCTGATCTATTTTCTTAGAACTCCCTGATAAACCTGATTAAATGAAAAATATGAACAATATCCACCATGTTACTTTATTTGAGTTTGCCCATTTTTTTTAATGAAAGATGGTTGTCTTTGATAGATTTTACATTAAATTTATGCAGATAGCCTTGATCTCTTTAGTATAAAATGAAAGGTCTTGATTCATTGAAGAAAAAATACCTGTGGAGTATATTTAGAGATAATGCTGACTGCACTTGGTTGTCATGGAAACTGAAATGTTAAAATAATAATGAAATGATTGCAAAAAAAAATCTTAGATGCAGTTGTTATGGTAACTACCCATTTTGACAGATTTTTTTTTTCTCTAAATTAACCATCGGAGATAGTAGCATCTCAAAATTACTGCTATTATACATTTCATATAAAATGTTTTTCACACTAAGAACAGACATGTTAGCTTAAAAATATCTCACACATATGTGAAGTGACACAACATGAGTGTGTGCATTGTGTGTGTACGTATATATGTGTAAGTTTAAGTGTTAGTTTATTCATAAAATGAGACATTTCTAGATTATAAATAGTAACTAGAGTGACTTTTCCAAGTGTGGGGTATTGGAAGCTTCCTCAGTTGGTAGAAGATGGATAGGTAGTAGTTCAGGGAGGTTACTAGCAAAGAATTAGCTTGCTCTGCTGACTGGTGATAAAGAAGGTACAGAAGAGAATTAATTTTTTAAAACACAGTGTTAGGAACAAGAGTTTTACATTTATTTTCTCACTTAGACTAACAATAACCATTGGAAATTAGTAGTCTTCTCATTTCACAAGTGAGGGAATGGAATCTTAGAGATGCTAAATAATTTATCCCAAGTCATAGTTAAGTAAGTGTGAATCCATGATTTGAATTCATATATTTCTGTCTTAATATCCATTGTACTGCTTTGAAAAATGGCAGAATCTATGACTGGTAGAAGAAATACACAAGATGATCCCGGAGCATCTTGCAGTGCCAGAAAGCAAGAGAGTTCCCCGCCCCCCAAAAAAGGCACATTGATAAAGGCATGTCAAAGGCATACAAGGGTCATAGGAGGTAATTGAGCTTCCAAAGGCAAAAAAACCTGAACAATTTTAGCAACAAACTAAATAAAGTAATATTGGCTTATCACTCTAAGCATGAGATAATTATCTCTGAGACTATATTTGTACAAAAAAAGATTGAGTAATTAAATACTTGTGGGAGAATAGACAAATTTCCCCTACAGAAAAATTCAAAGTAAGTTGTATAGACACTCCTCCCTTAAGGAAGTGGAGGATAATTCCCCATTTCTTAAGAGTGGGCTGTACACAATGACTTCCTTCCAAAGATTACAGTATGGAATGGGAGAAAAGAGTCATTTGTGGAGAAACTTGATAAATACTGCTACAGCCAAGTAAATAATGTTAATATCAACAGTGATAAGTCATGTTGCTAGTATGTACCCTTGATATAATGTGATTAGAATGATGTTTTACTCCTGTGATCTTCTTCCCCAAAACCTCAAATCATAATCTAATTATGAGAAAAACACAGACTGAGAGTCAATCTACAAAATACATGACTGAAGAAAGACATTAGATAAAAACTCTTAGGAAAGGAAATCTTCATGAAGCATGGACTTTAGTTAATAATAGTGTACGGAAATTGCTTCATCAGTTGTGACTAATTACCAACGTCTAACATAAGATATTAATAATGGGAGAAACTGACTGGGATATATGGATCTCTGTGCTGTATTTTTATTCTTTTTTGAAAACTTAAAACTATTATAAAATGAGAAGTTTATTAAAAAAGGAACATTCTACATTCATTATACCACAATATAGGCTTATTGTTTCATTTATAACTGCGTCTTCTCTTGACATTTGTTTTATTAGGATTTTACCTGGAAATTTATAGTTACATAGTGGGAAATGTGATTTATGGTTGGTCACTAACCAAACTTTGTATCTCCCAGGGATTTTTGTATATCCAGAGCTATTCTGAAATATAATTAATAGAGTGAACCATGCATAAACTATAAAATGCTTCTTATACCCATTCCAACTTTTTGACTCCCTTTTCTATCTGCCAGTGGATGAAATTTCTTTGTCTTTGTATAGGTATATGCCAGTATTGATCTGGAGAAATTAGAAACTTATTACTAATCTTTTCTAAAATTAATGCAAATATTAATTTTGTATCTATCATGACATTCCCTCTATTGCAAAAGTCTCTCCTGATTCCTTTTTTTTTTTTTTTTTTTTAGGTGGAGTTTTGCTCTTGTCACTCAGGCTAAAGTGAAGGAGTGCTATCTCAGTTCACTGCAACCTCCACCTCCTGGGTTCAAGTGATTCTCCTGCCTCAGCCTCCCAAATAGCTAGGATTACAGGCGCCCACCACCACACCTGGCTAATTTTTTGTATTTTTAGTAGAGACGGGTTTTCGCCATGTTTGCCAGACTGGTCTCGAATTCCCAACTTCAGGTGATTTTTCCTTTTAAAAATCTAAGTGTGTGCAGGCTTAGAATAACCACATTTATTAACATTGAATGCACAATTTTAACACTTCTTTTTTAATCAGGAAAGTTGAATATTGGGAAAAAACCTTACAGATGTAAATTTGCTGTCAGGGTTTCTACAAATCTGTTACTTGCATTTTCTCTTCTTGAAAACTGGTATCAATGACAATAACCCAGAGATACATAAAAATGAAAAAAATAGTAAGCCATATGGGCCTCTAGTGTTCAAGAGTAGCCAGGTGACAAATAGTCAAGTTTCATGTGTGTTTGCTATAGGATCCTTAGGCTGAAGGCTGATAGAATTGTCTAGGATATCAGCCAAACTTTCACTCATGTTCATTTTATATTTTTATTATATTTATATGTTTTAGGATATCGCAGGTATACTTATTTTTTTTTTTGTCTCTCAAATAGAATCTCCTTCATAACTGTGTTCCATGGGATACTGACACAGTAGAATGTAGCTGTCGAGACCAGAGTTAGGAGTGATAGATATAACTTTTAGACCTATTTCTATCACCTATTATGTGGTTGTCAGTTTCCTTATCTAACAAATAGGGGCAATAATATCTAACCTGATTTTTGGTGAGTTGGTTGATAAAGCAAGTAAAATAACTGATATAACAGTGCTATTAACTATAAAAAATTATTCTCAGCAAACTGACACAAGAACAGAAAACCAAACACCACATGTTCTCCCTCATAATTGGGTATTGAATAATGAGAACACATGGACACAGGGAGGAGAACATCACACACCAGGGCCTGTCACAGGGTAGGGGGCTAGAGGAGGGATACCAGGGGGTGGGGGGCTAGGGGAAGGATGGCATTAGGAGAAATACCTAATGTAGATGACAAGGTGATGGATGCAGCAAACCACCATGGCACGTGTATATCTATGTAGCAAACCTGCATGTTCTGCACATGTACCCCAGAACTTAAAGTATAATGATAAATAAAACCTATATAAATTAGAGAATTATTTCTATTACTATTGATGAAGAACAGCTATGCAGAAATGAGCAAAACTAGTTGTATGTATTGAAGCTCAAAAGATGATAACCCAAAATATTATGCTTTGATATGATGAACTAAAGAACTACCCTCAAGGTGTCTCTGATCTTCCCCTTCCCTCCTGTTTCTCAATCCTCTGTTTTGTCCAAAACACAGAATGAGGATGTTCCCTGAAGTTCTCTTGTCTACCTAGAAACTGGACCTGCCAAAGAGGAACACAATTGCCTTTGATCCCCTCCATGAAATGCTATTAATCTGGGAAATCACAGAGGAAAAAACTGAAAATTAAATACCAGACCGAGAGCCCACAGGAACTTTAACCTAAACCACAGCCTATTCTCTGGTCCCATTTAATTTCTAAAGAGAATTATTTACTAACAATTGTCTGAGCATTGGTCCCATTTATTTTCCCCAAGAATCATTTACTACCATTTAAAATTGCCACATTTTCTTGATCTCCCCTTCCACTATGAAGCAAAGATTATAAAAGGATCTGGACCCCTTTGGTCATTCTCCTGTGATTCTCTGGTGCTTATACACATGAGATAACTCTGCATGCCCTTTTCTCCTATTAATCTACCTATTGTAAGTTCATTTTCAGTGATCCTTTAGAAGGTGAAAGAGAAACTTTCTCTTGGACTTTACATTTGGAATATGGTATGCCTCTCTAAAAATGAAGAAATGCTATACATAACTACCTGTAAAACTATTAGTTTACCTTCCATATGGAAGTAAAATGTGAGGGCATACTTGACATGAACTTTAAAAAATGCTTTGTCTATATGAGGATTTTTAAAATGCGCTCTGAATGAAGAGACCCCCAAACAGGCTTTGTGTGAGCAACATGGCCCTTTATGCACCCAGGTGTGGGTGGGCTGAGTCAGAAAAGAGAGTCAGTGGGGCGGTCGGATAGGAGTTGGTTTTATAGGTCTGGGGTAGGCAGTGGAAAGCTATGGAAGTTAAAATTCAGGGCAGTTTTTGCAAGCTGGGAGGGGGTCGTAGGGTCTAGAGTCATGAGGCTGATTTGTCAGTTGAGCAAGGTTGGTTACAAAGTCCAGTTGCCTTATCAGTTGAGGTGGGAATAAGGAACAATAGAAGAATGTCTCAGAGTTAATTAGCTGCTGCAGGCTTTGGTCATTCTTCTCCTTTTGAGGAGGTCACAGAGGTTACCATGCAGTCCATGGCATAGTCAGTCAGCCTAAAAGACCTTACAAGGATCATGACGAAGAATGTTTGAGTGCTAGTATTCCAGTTGTGTAAACAGAGTCTAGCTATATGTGAAGACTGCAGACAGGCAAAATCCTATTTATTTTCTCTTATTTGAAGTGTAAAACAGGGAGCAGTCAAAGCCACAGGAACACACCAATGTACACTGCATAATATTACGGACATTCATGTTTTACTTTACAGAGATAGCCTCTTGAAAATTCAACTCTTCCTCTGCCTTTCTAGGAAATGCTTGATTTCTCTTTTTCTTGACAAAGTTCTCAAATAGTTACTTTGTTATTTCTGTTTCTCTTGCAGTTCAGATTCTACACTAAGCATCTTCTGGTCAATATTGTCTATGGGCAGAAGAATTAGAAACAGAAACAATAAAGCAATGGGAAGATTTCTAGATATTTCTGAGGTTCTGAGGCCGGAGAATGTGTTTGGAATTTAAGGAGCGGGAAGGGTAAGACAGAGTCAATTCTTAAGAGAGATTGAGTTGAAAAAAAAACAAAACAAAAAAGGTCAAGTGCTATAGGGAAATATCTACAGGTTGGAAAGTGAAAAGGAGCTAGTAAAATTAGAGATGGGGTCTGAGGGATAGGGAGAAAGTAAAGATAGAGTAGGGAAGATTACACATCAGCTAGAACAACTTTATTTTACTGAATATCTTTTTCAATTGCTTTTGAATATAGGCTTATACAGATTGATTTTAAATATCCTTGCAAATCAATGAAGTAGAAAAATTTCTACCTTTCAATTGTGACTCAAGCATCATTTCCTCTGAGAACTAGAAAATTAAAAACATGCATTGGCCATCCCACTACCTTATAAAATCTAATTTAAGTATCTCTTCTTTCATTTCACTGAATTATCTGGTCTGTTTACAGCCTTATTTCAAAGTGCATTGTATTTGAAATTCTTTACTTATTAATTGGAAACTGCAAGTAGAAGCATATTGGGAAAACGTATTATTTTGAGAGTGGAAAAACAGATTCTTACTAAAATAATGTTGGAGGATGGATAGTAATTTTATCAGCAACTACTCCCTGCACGTCCAACCATAGAGGAACTTTGGTAGTTTTTACGTCTCATTACATCCCATCAGTATTAACAAATGTAACAACACAAGCTATTGTGGCACTTTTGCTTTTAGTGTTTTTTTGTTTGTTTGTTTGTTTTATAAAATAGGTCTTGGCTAGTGAAACACAGGCTAATGTTAGCCCGGTAGTGTTTTCCAATTTGATGTATCTTCATCTAACCTCTTTAATTCTTGCACATTTTATCATAGATACCAGTGTAAGTGAAGACCTATAATGCTGTCTGCATTGTCTAGACACCATGTGGAATTTCTGTTTCTTTTTGGAAGCAGTAAGATGAAAAGTGAGAAATAGGAAATCTTACCAAGCTCTAATTGGCATGAAAAGGGTAATAACTATTAGGATGCAAATGTTTTTTGATTCATAGGTCTCTGTTTCTTATCAAAGTAAGAAATAGGAGCAGTTATAATTGTACATTGAGTATTTTTCTTTATCCAAAGACTTCTGATTCAATTTTGCTTGTATTATTTTCAATTTATTACATTTACTTATTGTCTAGAATAGACTAATTCTCACTGAAAAGAATCATTTTAGAAAATAGCTCAGTAAATAATAATATATAAACCAAGTTGTGGGCCGGGCGTGGTGGCTCACGCCTGTAATCCTAGCACTTTGGGAGGCCGAGGCAGGCAAGTCATGTTGTCAAGAGATCGAGACCATCCTGGCCAACATGGTGAAACCCTATCTCTACTAAAAATACAAAAAATTAGCTGGGCATGATGGTGCGTGCCCATAGTCCCATTTACTCAGGAGGCTGAGGCAGGAGAATTGCTTGAAACTGGAAAACAGAAGTTGCTCTGAGCTGGGATCATGCCACTGCACTCCAGCCTGGTGATAGAGTGAGACTCTTTCTCAAAAAAAAAAACAAATTGTGTTTGTAAATTCAAGGCATATTTGACATCAAGTGGGAGACATTCACAGGCTGACCTTAAACCTATCCCTAGAGTATCTCTACTTGAAAGTGATACTCTACTCTGTCTTTTAAAAAATGATGCAATTAGATATAGTATCTTAGTTGTCATAGGTGCTGTAGTTCATACCCTGATCTTTTCATCCAAGTGCAGATAGAAAAGCCAAAGTGGCTCTGGCCTGCTTCCAGGAACATTTCAGTGCTCTTCAAAGACACTTGGAAATGGACTTCAGTAATGCAAATGTTAAATTATCTGTGATTAGAACTAAGCAAGATAAATACACCCTTTAAGCAGCAACTAATCAGATAGATTTCCTTTTCCTTTCTGCTTCATGAGAGGCTTATTCTCCAAGGCTGCATGGCTCCCAGATGCCTTTGTCTCTGTTTTGTGGTCCACTCGAAATACCTACATTAGCTCTACAATGACGTTAAATGGGTCTTTAGGTTTGTGGTGTGTCCATCTAGACAATTCATTATCCTGATATAGAAGACCCTACAAGATAAGGGCGTTTGTTTTCTTTCTGTATTTCCAGAACCTAGAACAGTGCCTGATGCAAGAAGACATTAAGCTTATGAGTTGAGGTTTAATCATTAGGTGGACTATAGTTTATTGATCTATTAGTATATTTGTTACAGATAAATTACTTCCTTTTGTGAGATTAAATTTTTCTCTGAAATCCATCTTTTCCCTTTTCCATCCTGTTCTTCCATTGAGCCTTTCAATCTGCCACGCTAGGGCCCAAATGCTTAGTGCCCTACAGAAGCCTCTAATCCCCTTTGGATTCTTCCCACCACATTCTTCCAGCCTTCCATCTCTCCTGCAACTTGGCACTGGCTTAGACTGTTATCTTTCACAGCAGACCATCTATGAAGATTCATATCGATTCACAGAGTTTTCATTATCTGTATCTGCTCATTTCCTTCAACTCCTCAGTGGCACAGCAGAGGTCATGTGACAAACTTCCTTTTTTCAAGACTAGTAGGGGATGTGAAATAGGAGGGTTAATCTGCCCTTCTTATCTGTCTCCAGAACACAGAGAACAGTTCACTTTTTAGGAAATGGTTATTTTTGAAGTTTATTTGCCATGTGTACGAGAGGAAGGGTGGAAGTGACCTTGGCAGCTTGAGACACATGTCGGTATAAAGTAAAACCAAGATCTATATTACTTTAAAATTTAATACTGAAGATTTGTAGATCATCAGAAAAATTACGAATTAATCCCATTCACCCTTTTGATTTCTTTTTTGTCATAACTACTCCATGATATTTACTATTTTCATTTCTCATGGAAAATGGAGAAATTGGCATCTCTCTTATAGTGTTCGTATTTCTCCATATTTCTCCAAGCAAAGCTCCTTCAAAGTTCTGTGTATTTCAATAACAATATTGTTTTTTAAAATCTAAAGGTATAACTGCTAGGTCTTCTCTTCTTTGTAATTAGTAAACACAACTAATTACAAAAAGAAGACCTAGTGTAATAATTTGTTTCAAACACAAACATATATTTGTTTAAAACACTGGACAGAATGAACGGGCTCAGCATAAAGCTGAAACCATATTTTATAAGCATATATGTGTGTGTGTGTGTGTGTGTTTAAAACACTTGACAGTGTGTTTGTATATGTGTGTATGTATATATATATATATATATACTTCCCACTGAACTCTTCATATGCTGCCATGATTACAATTAGACAGGAAGAAAAAAGTGCTGGCATACCACACCTAAGCTTTACTCAATAATAAGGCATAATTCTAATAACCACCAAATATGTATAAAATAGGTAGAGCTACTTCACAAAGATAGAGAAAATAATAGATTTAAAGGAATTGTCATTTGAATGGAAACTCTAATACCCGACTTCAGAATAAAAGTAACACTAAAATTAAGCCTGTAGATCTGAAAAAGAGGCCAGGATCATATTCATGCTGGATTAGTGAAACACAAAATGAGATTCTGAAGGAGATGTGAAGTGTTTGTTCAAATGTGGCAAATAAATATGTCATCCTTTACTTATATAAAATTGTGATATTCTCTCCCTTGGAATATTTAAGGAATGTGTGCAGACATTTTTTTTCCACATCACTCTAGAATCAAACTAATACAAGTGGCATGTAGCCAAAGAATGTGAAACAAAAATGATTAAGGAGTTGAAGATTTGTATAAATTAGCTGCTGTCAAAGATAAAACTTAATGATTAGAACTTCCCATTTTATAAAAACAAAAGTTAGAATGTATAATTATGTGAGGGTAAAGAGGCTTTTAAAATTTAAAAAAAATGTATACAGGTTAATCAGATTTTTGATGATGATCTGATGTTTAGAATCACCCTATTGAAGTTGAAAAGAAGTTTATTTATGCCCAATACTAAATAATTTATGAGCTGGGGCACCATGAAGTTTTAAATAAGGACTTTAAAATAAAATAATGGGTTTAGATAAGTTATTGGAAAATGCAACACATAATAAAATTTATTATGAGATGCCTACTATTTGGGATATGATGCTAAAATTTTACTACTGATTCAAGGAATATATTCATCTTCTATAGAGGAAGCACACACTTTAATGCTTCAGTCAGAGGAAAAGTTACTGAATTGGATGGACCAAGGGTCTGTCCTAGTTGGGTGTTTATCTTTTTAATGGAACTTATTATTTATGAAATATCTATGGTGGTGAAGCTAAATGTGCTGAGATGTGAAAAATGTAAAAAGCATGATTACCTGTAGCTTTACCAGTGCTCATCTATCTCCCTGTTTACAGCAGGCTCCAGACTGATCATTGGATGGAAATGGATTAGGGATAAATATCTGTTAATTTAGCATAGCTTTCTGGATTCACACCATTGTAAACTTTAGAAGAAAAATGAGAGGATTTTCTTTCCTTTTCAAAAAGTACAATCCATGTTGGGCAGAACCAAAACACATGCATGAAGAGTATCCATTTAAGGAGTCATTTCTATGACTGACTTTGTTGTACAACTAAATACAAATGTGAAAAGATTTTCAGTAATATCACATGTGTAAATTTTTTTTTCTGGAAGTCCTGAGTAATTTTTTAGGAATACATGAAATTAAAATTTTTAATACTAATTTGTTTTAATCTCATATCCTCATATATAATTATTTAAATGCAGACCCTCACATCAAAACTGAATTCATGTGTCCATATTTATTTAGTACCTTGTTATAGCAGGCAATGTTCCATACCCTTCTAGATAGGCTGGCTTCCTTCATCACTATTAAAACCTACTGAGAATGAATTTAAGAATGTCAAAGGTGATACACGCACAGCAGTGAGGTGAAATGAGCTGTTCCCTGCTCACTTCACAGTATCTAAGGTCCTGCTGAAAAAGAAGGATGATCCATGGGGTCATTGTGAAGGTTAATGATGTGTGCACATCTTTTTTTTTCCGCCACATATCTGAGGTGCTAACCAGAGTTAGTCTGCAACAGCAGTTTCATGAAGTTGTCAGTGTTTGTAAGAATATAGAATGCATGATGGATCCAAAGTAGTGTAATTAATTCATTTACTGTTAGAGAATCAAGTAGTTAGATATGGTTGTATATATATTTTTCACATGCCATTTATTTACAAACTGGGATTCACAAGAATCTATTAGAAAATATGACTGCACTATGTTCTCATAGTGGGAGTTGAACAATGAAAACATGTGGACAGAGGGAGGGGAACATCATACACTGTGGCCTGTCAGTGGGTAGGGAGCTAGGGAAGGGATAGCATTAGGAGAAATACCTATTGTAGATGATGGGTTGATGAGTGCAGCAAACCACTATGGCATGTGTATACCTATGTGACAAACCTGCACGTTCTGCACATGTATCCCAGAACTTAGAGTATAATTAAAAGATAGAAAGAAAATATTTCTGCACTAACAATGTGTCCTTTCCCAAGTGCCATTTTGTTTCATTATATTGGATACTTGAATTCAAGATAACATTTATAATTATTCTCAAAGGTATCTTTGACTTGAGTAGTACAATTACATTTAAACTAGATTTAGTTGCTTAAGTCTTTAAGGGACAGTATTTTTTTTTTTTTCACTGAAAACTTGGCAGACCTATAAAGAGCTTGGGTTTTTTGCACATAGAAACATTTTGAATTCTCAGGCAACAAATGGCAGATTGATTTATATTTGGTAGTTTAACTTTTCATTATAAACTCAATATTCCTATTGGTTGCATTGGCTCATCAGCACTAACAAGAGGTGGGACCTGGTAAACCTACAGAGGGCTGATGGCCTGAGACATGTAACCTGTCTTGTTGAAAACAGGCTAGTTTCTTGACTACTGAGACTAAGCTCTCATCAGATGTCCATTACCTCATACTCAGTACTGTCTAGACTGTGGGCTCTTTGATGGTAAGGATAGTATTATATTTATTTTTTGAGTCTAATATTCTGCGTAGCTTGTTATAGAAATTGATATATACTAAGAATCTACAAAATCAAATTCTAGGCTTTGATTTCAACTTGGACAAGAAACTTGTAAAGGGTCATTTACCTTTGCGTGTCTTGTATGCAGCATCAATTTAATCATACTGCTACTTGCCTTCAGTTTCTGCTGCTGTTTTTTATCCATATTGCACTGGTTACTGACCCCTGAAACTCAGTCATCCTTAGGCCTTCCGTGTTTGGTCATTCCTCCATTGACCTATTCATCTGAGTTCTCAGTGAGGTAAAAACCTCACTGACTTTGGATTCAAAGCTCTATTGCCATTCATTCCCCAAGGAGATACTTGACTTATGTAGTACAATTAAAATCAAAATGGATTTCCTAATTTGTTTCTTGAAGGACATTGTTCCTCTGTTCACTTAACAGGAGGATTTTTGCTATTTGCTCTTACATCATCCTATGCCCACGTTCATCAAAGAACTGTAAAGCAGAAAAGGGCTTAAAAATATCTTACCTCCACAACTATCCCTTTCGTGATTTTTGAGACAAGAGAGGTTTTAAGGTCTAGAGAGTTAAGCAACTTGTATAATATTACCAATGGAGTTAGAAGCCTAGCTGAGGATCAACGTTCTGGAATCTTCTCTCCACATCATAGGTTCCCTCTGCTTCTTCAGAAACGTTCATCTGTGCCTCAGGCCTTGCTACTGTTTCTATTACTGAGCTACCAAAACCCACCTGATTGTCTTAACTGCCACTCAGAAGCCTGTACGATGTTTCTAGGTTTCTCTGAGTAACTTTCTGGGGATAAGGATTAGTGTTAAGTTTCAGGGAAGGTACCCTAAATTTCACCAGTTGCAAAAACTTCTGGAGTGTCTATATCTGACAGTTTTCATACCATATTAGAACCTGCTTTAGGGGTTCCTAGGCCAAGGACCACTTTGGTTTTTAGGAGGTAGATTTAGTCCCTTTTACCCCAAAGTATGATGTATTTAGCTTATTGACCTCCCTTACCATGGATCAGTACCATGGATCATCCTTACTATGAATCAGTATTTATCCATAGTTTGAACTTTCTTTCTTCCTGAGCTTTGGGAAATATCCTGGTGATATTGAATCGATGTCTACCTGAAATCTGCAGCAGCCTATCCTTTTGTGAATATTTTTAGTATTTGCCTAAAGTATCCTTCAGTGACACACCTTTTTCCACTCTTCAACCCCTGACTGACTTCTGGCCTTGAGAATCACCTTCCATTTGTTATAGATTAAGGTCAAACTGACAGCCCCAGGCACAGAGGATGAGGTATCCATCATCCAGTGCAAGCCCAATTCTTTCACCTCTGCCTTTAATTTCTTTTATTATTCTCCAGGCATCTGCATTATTAGCAATTTCTTATTTCTACATCTTTAATTTTTTCATATTTCTGTTTTCTCCTCTTCTTCTTCCTTAACCTCCTTTTCTTTCTTTTTCTCTCTTTCTTTCCCCCTGTCCTTCTATATCTCTGTAGTCCTTCTCTTCAATCTATAAACATTCTCATCTCTCCGATCCTCAAACAAAAATAAAATCTTAACCTTACTTGGTCTTATATAATGCTTTAACCACCATTAAGTCTATTCCTCTGGAAATATTTCAGAATCACTTTTCTTCAACTCTTCTTTACTTCCCAGCCCACTACACTCTGGCTTATTTTGAACCCACTATCTTTTTATTCCTTGTACTTCTCTGAATACATGTTTTTAAAGCTCTCTTCTGACCTCTGATTAAAGTGTTGCTGTCAACAACAATTCCATTTTTTTTTCTATAATGACACAACTGTACTCTCCCTAGCTAATTCCATGCACACTAATAGTTTCACATAACTACAAATATTCCAAATACACCTAAATCAAGGTTATTGCCCAAAACTCTATTTTGAGATTTAGACTCATACTCTACCATCTGCAGAACATCTGTCCTCACCTGTAAGTTTCATAGGTTAAGAATGACCCTGTAATTCATTTCCTGAAGTGACACTTTTGAGAGAAGAGAGGGTGTTATTAGTAATTAAGCTAGAACAACAGGCATAAATCAGCACAGTTCATGCAAGTCCACTGTGAATGATCATCCTATACAGGTACTCAAAGGCAATATGTCACACAGAAGTAAAGTAATCAACTTTATTTCAAACTTCATCTTCCTCCTACATTCTGTAATTACTAACACCACCATCCGTCTAGTCACCCAAGCAAAAAAATCTGAAAGCGTCTCTGATACCTCCTGCTTTTTTATTCTCATACCTTCATTCCACTCCTCCAACTTAGTCTAATGCATATTGCTTGGATGTATCTGTTTCTCTGTATTCCTGCTCTCATTATTCAAGTTTATAGCTTGTCTGTAATTGCTCTCTCTCCAGTCTTGATCCACCAAAATTCAACAAGCTGTCAGAGTGCAAACACACCATGTCACTCCGTGGAAAACCTTTCAGTGTTTTTCTTCACCTGGAGCAGAGGTTCTATCCTTTTTAAATTAAATGTATGCCAAACAAATCTTCACATGATAAAGTTTGAGCTATTCGTATTTAATAAATCTCATCATTTTGCATGATTCTAAAAATGCTATTATACATTTATTTAGGCTTTTAAATAAATTTGCAATTAAATCATTGATATGGCTTGCAAAATATTGAAAAATGAAAATGTATATAAGATTTTATTTTTAATGTACTTTTGTTTCTAAGTATGGCTGTTTAGATGCATGTGAAAAGTAAAACATTTCAAAGTTTCCCTTTTTGTTAAAGAATAAATAATAAGTGTTAGAAATAATAGTTTCTTTTAAAAAATAGCTTCCTTCAAGCTTTCTTGCTTTTTGCTCATAACTTTTTGGTAAGTCCTATGTAGCTGTTAAATATAATAAGAGAGTAAGTGCATTTTATGTCCTTGTACTTTAGCCAAGTTATTTGTTCTGGCCTATAGCCTGCTCAGATATGTTCAAACATGCCCAGCCATTTCCCGGCTTACAGTCTATGTCTCTTCCTTATTTGAAAATGTTACTATTCTCCTAGTTTCCTATAAACAACCCCTTTCCTTTCTTTGTTCTCTATTGCATGTTTACCTATGTAGGAAAGTTTTAAGTTTTTAGGTAATCAGGATCAGTCTAGATTGTATGGTCCAGCTCCAGCCAATGGAGCTAGGACACAGCAGTAAGGACGCAATGTGTGAGGGATAAAAACTGCTTTTCTTTGTTTGATGTGCTCTCATGGCAATCAGACTCTGAGAGGCACCTTTTCTGCAGAAAGTAAAATTACCTTGCTGAGAAAAGTTCTTTGTCTGAGTGCTAGTTCTTCTTTTTGGCACTGAGGAAAAAGCATTTGTTTCTAACATGCATTATATTAACTCATGGCCCCCTGAGGAGCCTCAGTCTTGTTTGAGAAACCCTATTAGCCTGACACACAAAGTTCTCCATTATCAGGTCTATACCTTTTCTCCATTACTCACCTTTTCTCTATTACTCACCTAATACCCTCTCAATAAAGGTAATTGCAAACAACTGGCTGGACATGGAGGGAAATACAGGCTTTTTCCAAAGGGCTTTCTGACATTTGGTTTACCTGTCTCTTTTGTCTTTCCATTCAAAGCCATCTTGACTCTTTCCCTAGAATAGTCTTTCTAAAACCCTGCTTTTATTATGCAAAAGAAACATACAATGACTGTCTGTTTCCTTCCATATAAGCCCTGTTGTCCTCTCTTTGGTATTCAAGCCTCTGGAAAAATGGCTCCTCACACCTCATCCAGTCCAGTCTTAAAGCATCCCAATATTCCTCAATGTCACACACAACTTGTTCTGGGCCAGTAGCCCTGCATACATCTGGGTGCCCATCTGTCTATCACATTCTTACTTTTACTATACTGGCATTGTCCTTGGAGTCTTCCCCTCCTGCATATCTAGACAGTCTTCTCAACTCTGTTCTACTTTAAACAATCCCATTCATTCCTCAAGAACCAACTCAAGTCACTCTTTCTTTAGAAAGCCCACTTGAGAACTTAAAGTCAAATTAATGCCTACACTCTCAGAACTCCTATAAATGTCTAGGGAGTCACCTGGTTTGTCATAGATGGAAAGAGCATAAGCCTTAAGCTGAGATTCCTGGATTTGGAACCATGTCAGATACTTACTAGCTGTGGGCAGATTATTTAATATTGCAAATCACTCATGTATAGAGTAACATACAACTCAAAAGTCTTGGTTCTACAGTAAAAAAAGTCCATTTAAACAATGCTTGACTACCCCTCTTATGAACTTTTAGATTACAGGAAACACCTTATATTCCAACTTTGTGGTCAGATTTAGTGAGTTATCAGTGGTTGACTTGCTGATTGATTAATTTCCTTTCAGATACAAAATCTACACAGACCAAATCTAAGCCAACTACACTTTTTAATAGTACTCATAATTAAATTTAGTTTCTCTTTATTAACTCTGACCCCTTGTAATTCTTTCATTAATTATGCATAACCTCTCTTCTACATTATCTTTTCTTCAATTTGTATATTCCTGTAACTGTTTTTACCTTTCGCAATTTCCTTTTTATTCTAATTTACCCAGTATTACCATGCTAAGCACAAAATATTTTTAGTATTTGAATTCTACCAAATTTCTCCCTGTCATATAGAATGAATGAGGGACATGAATAGCAGAAATCCAATTATAGCATTGACATATATAGTTTTTCCTAAATAAAATCACATTTCACAATTTTTGTTTGAGCTTTAGTTAGAGCAATTACTACAGGGGAAATAAATAATAGTAATAGTCTGAGTTGGCGCTTTTGGAGATACCATTATTTATCACTGTGGCAGTTCTATGTAAAATGGCTGACTCCAGACTAATGCTTATTGCTAGACAGCTAAGATCAAAAAGAAAATAGAGATTGAATAAAGAATGCCTGTTGTTGGCATGCATGAGTATGTGTGTGTGTGCATGTGTTTGTGTGTGTGTATGTGATTTCTGTGACATAGAATCATTGTCTAGGGAATAAGAATCTGTTGCAGAAAATAGTAAAATCTTGCATCAATGAAAGACAGAAAAAAAGATAAAAGGAAATAGAAAACCATGAAATAGCAACTCAAATCCTTGTGTTTACAAAAAAATAATAATAACAGTGCAAACATCTCATATTCCCTGTTCTAGTTTCTGGGACTTCTCCCAGGAAAGACATTTATTATTTGTATTGATTTTAGTTTGCAGGCTTTCTCTCCAATGTGCCAATGGATAGTTCCAAACTAGTAAATAATTACGTATCATACACAAATACTGTGTTTGCCTTTTTACTGTAAACTTCCCAGCCCCAAAGCAAATTAATCTCCTGATTGTGTGCTCTGTTACTTACAGCAAATATATCACCAAATATAGTAGACATGCAAAATAAGGCCTTTACGATCACCAGAAAAAGTTGTGGGCAGTCTAATTTCTACTAAGTGCTGAGGCATGTCTATGTCTTCACATCTAGAAAACACTGTAGAAAGGAGTCTTAAGTTTACTTTTATCTACATTTTTTCTTCTATAAATAACAATTAACAAATGAAAGGATTTTAATAAAGTAGTAAAAGTAATGCAGAAACCATGATATTCCTTCATTTCAGTTTTGTTTTGTTTGTTTATTTTTGAGATGGCATTTTGCTCTTGTCGCCCAGGCTGGAGTGCAGTGGCACTCACTGTAACCTCTCTCTCCTGGGTTCAAGGGATTCTCCTGCCTCAGCCTCCCAAGTAGTTGGGATTACAGGCACGTGCCACCACGCTTGGCTGATTTTTTATTTTTAGTAGAGACGGGGTTTCACCATGTTGGTCAGGCCGGTCTCAAACTCCTGACCTCAAGTAATCGTCCCAAAGTGCTGGGATTAAAGGTGTGAGCCACTATACCTGGCTCTTCTTTCCGTTTTTATCTGCAACAATGATAATTGACCTAAATGGCTCAATTTTTCTAGCACAAAATGTAAAACCCTAACTCTGTCTGCCAATTTTTTTTTCTTTTCTTTTATTACACAACAGAATTTGTTCATTTATCTAAAGCTAGTTTGCCCTGCCCCTTACTTTTTCTCTGGCCTCCATCTTCTCTCATGTTATGACTTTGCCGCCATAGTCTCCCCTTCTATCTCTTCTGCTTCACAAATTGTCTCCTTTTCCCCAACATACCTATTTCTTCCTCAGTCTTCTCCATCTTGGGAAATGGCACCAACATCTCCCCGCCCACTCCATCCCAAACCCAGAAGTCATCCTTGATTCATCACTTTCTTTCATCTCCCAAGACCCAAACCATTCTGAAAATTTTGCTCCCAAAGGATATCACAAACTGTCCATTTTCCCTCTCTTTAGCATAACTTTAGACCAAGCCAACCATCCCTCTCAGACAGACTGTCTTGTTTCTCTAATATTTAGGCTTTACATCACATGCAGAGTAGTATTTTTAAAACATAAATAAAGTAACTTCACTCATTTGATTCAATCTCTTCTTAAAAACCTTCCAATACAATTTAAACTTTTCACTATGGCTCTAACAGGGCCTTGCAGTCCTCCCGTGTGATCTGGCCCAACCTCTGCTCATCCTCAGCTCACATTGCACCTTCCCTTGCTCATTTCTCTCTAGCCATAGTGATCTTCTTTGTTCCTTAAAATGTGCCAATAATGCTGCAGTTGACATTTTGGGTTTTGGCACTTTGGCAACATACTTGCCTCGGAAGTCCTTCCTTAGCTTTTTACAGAGCTGCTCTCTCTCATCCTCCAGCTCAAAGGTCACCTGCCTTACGCAAGCTTTATGAACACCATTTATGAAATTAGTCTTCTGTAGCCATCCAGTAACTCTCTATTATGCCTTCTTGCTTTATTTCCTTTATGGCACTTATCAAAAACTGTAATGATCTGGTTTTCCTATTTGCTTGGCTTTTTGCTCTCACTTGAATGTAAGCCCCCAGCCAGCAGGGAACTTAAGTGTGTCATTGTTGCCTGCCCAAAATAGTACCTAGCACACCCATAACTATAGGTTCTGGTGTGAATGGCACCTCTGGAGTGTTTCAACATGGCATCCCTGAGTGGATCTCTTTCCGTTTGTTGAATCTGATATAATAATTTGCATGTACTTTTGTGTTTGTCCACAGCTGAAATTTTTCTTTCTGTTAGTCTTACCAGGGTAATGATCTTGGCATTGTATAGACAGAAAAGCCACAGGTGGTCTGCAGAATTCCCATGGATACCATTTTAAAATCTAAAAAGTCTTCTAATGACAGAATGGATTTGAAAACTGTTGACTAGTTCCTATGGAGTTATGAAATCTGTAAAATTTCAGACAGAGGTACAAAAAATTTAATCAAATGACATAGTAGCCTAGGTGGAAGTTTATATGTGAGAAAGAAAAAAGGGTAGAATGAGGTAAGGATGTGACTCAGGTGTAGAAAAATGGGTAACACTACCTCCTGTGTTCTTGAATTTAAGGACTCTAAGATATAGTGCTTAGAAATGGAAGTCAACCTGACAGTTGGAATTGTCAGAAAAATTACGTTATCTATTTGCAACTCCTGACCTATATTTCTGGCCCTTATCTGATTTTAACCCTCTGAGAAGGTGCATGGGGTGATGTAATTATTTCCTTAACATCATTAACCACAGGAAGATTTAGGATTACGCGTAAACATTTTTAATGTAACCACATACATAGTATAAATATTTTTGTGCTAAGAAAGTAATTTAGCATTTTGTTTAGTTGAAGAGAATTAATGTAAAGAGAATTTAGTAATGTTTAACAGAATTTGTCTTTTCCAAGTAAAATATTAACCTTGTGATTCTAATTTAAAATATGTCATTGAGTAATTGCTTTAGACTTGTAATTTACTAAGACTGTGTTATGTTGGGAAATTTAAAATAGTTTAAGAATCATCATATTTATAGTTTTAATTCTGCATGTTTTATAATAAGTATTAGGATAGATATTATTTTATAAGTTAGCCATAGTACTTAATCAGGAAACTATATTAAATTTATGAATGTAATTTAAAACATTGTATGTGTTAGTTTATAAATGAGACCATTGCTAAAATTTGCTGGAAATGTAAATAGAATAAAAAGACTTTTCTTTTTTTCTTTCTTTCACTCTCACTTTCTTTCCTCTCTTTTCCTTTCTTTCAAAAAAAAAAAATACACACACACACACACACAAAAAAGACTTTTATATTGGATCTCAAACTTAAGGACAAAAATAAGGTTTTGAACATTATGAACAAGCCACCAAATAACTTTTGGACCATAAAATTACACTTGAGATATCAAGTGCAGTGAAACGAGTGGTAGAAGGAGATTTGCACTAATCTCTGAATTTTTTGAATTCATAATGTAGATGATGGGGGGATGGATGCCACAAATCACCATGGCACGTGTATACCTATGTATCAAACCTGCATGTACCCCAGAAATTACAGTATAATAATTTTTTAAAAAGCCTAGCTGAAGCCAAAATACATCACATTGTTAGATTGTGAGCTATAACAGACAATGGAAACTACGCATATTAAGAAATTATGAGTTTCAGTCTTTCCTTCAAACTCTGTTCACTACAGGATAATAGTGTTGTCTGCCTGAAGTAGCCTATAGATAAGTAGAACGTTTCTAAGTTCATCTTGAAAGTATTCAAACATATACTCTATATCACTTTCATTCTCACAGATAACTCTGAACGTTGGCACTGTTACCCTCCTTTTTAAAAATCTATTTATCATTATTTATTTATAATTTATTTATAATTTATTATTTATATTTAAGTTCTATAGAACTTAAGTATAAAAAATAAATTAAAAAAATACAACTTAACAAAATTGAAAAAAAAAAAAGATTCAAAAAGATTAAGTGGTTTACCCAGAATCATGTAGCAAGAAAGTGACAAAGGCAGAATTTGAACCCAGAATTTCGTAACTCTGAAGCTTTTGCTTTTCCTCACCCTTTTTGCTAATGAGATAGTGCATCGTTAGATAACATAGCTACAGTTATAGTCAATCAGCCTTTTTTATCTGGCAATGCCTTGACTTTGAAGTATCAATTGACAGAGAGTCAGGTAGAGAGGTGGGTAAACTTTTCTAGTGTGGATGACTAAAACTAACAAAAATGATTTTTGCCTTCCTTCAAATAGTTATACCAGCAGGACAGATGCTTAGGCAATTTATTTGAAGGCTGTATTTGCCTTGTGTTTGTTGTTACTTTTTTGAAACAATGGACAGCCACTATATTCTGACATTATTATGTAAAATTGTGATGGCAATTAATTTAAAACTTCTGAAAGTTCTATAAATCCCATAAAATTGTGGGAAATAAGTTTAATAGTTTTAAGCCTAACATTTCACTGGTGAGCTGCTGTATGTGTGTGTGGTGGTGGTGGTGGTGGTGGTGGTGGTGGTGTTTTCTAGTCCTCTGTGAAACTTGCATTAGCAAGAAATTGTGAGGATGGCATTAAGCCGTTGTAGATTGGAACATTGGCCTTTGTCAGTACAGAGCAAACAGTAATTAATGTGTTCAAGGTTTTACCAGTTAGGTGCTAACCTGTTGAGGAGAGGCACCTGTATGCCTGATGGCTTTTCTGGGGCTGCAAGAGGGTCCTTATTAGCTTCTTGGACTGTGCTTGTCAAGTTAAATTTTGAATAATGAATAACAAGGATTTTTATTAGTACAGTGGTTAAAACTCAAAGGCCGAGTCATTTGTGTTGGACTCACCATGGGCCTCAACCAGTACTAAGTGGGGAAGACACTTGTATGAGTCAGCTGACCTGCTAGTTTTCTGGCTGTAATACCTCAGGGGCATGAAGCCAGTATTCAGATCAACCTGTAGGAAGGTCATATTAAGTAGTCACTTTGAGTCTGCCTGGCCAGTGGCTCTTACACATATGATTTTGTTAGAAGACCAAAGGAACCTGCCCTGTACTCTGGCTTCTGGTTTGCATTACATACAACTCTAGAACGGTGACAAAGTGAGACCATCGTATGAAGCTGAGAGACATGCAGAATGGCAGAGGTGACAGAAACACAAAGGCTTTAAGCAGTGGGACAGTATGGTTACCTGTAAATGTCCTTATAGATCAGGCCTAGAATTCCTTTTCATTAAAACCTGGGAAATAGTATGGGTTAGTGGATAGAGGCACAGATTCTATGGCCACATTACCTGGATTCAAATCTTGATCCAGCCACTTATTAGCTATATGACCTTTTTAAATAAAATAAATATTAGCTATTGCTTTACCCTGTAAGAAACTACCTAAAAATTGGATGAGCTTTGGGAAAGAGTTGCTCACTGAAAGTGCCCTCAAGATAAGTGTTGCTGAAGATTTTTTGACACTGAAGAAATACACAATGGAAAAGGACAACTCAGTTACCTTCTACTTACTGTCCTTTCTTTACAACAAATTCACCATCAAGCGTGGTTCCTGGTCTGCTTTATTCGTGCTTCTGGTTTAGAATTCACTATTTTTACAAGGATCTCTCTGATTATAGAAAATATATTCATTTGTAGGTAATTGGAAGAAATTAATTATTTAATATTTGCATACTTTAATACAGAGTTATATTTTTATATTGAGAAATAGAGTAGGGAAGCATGCATGTTTTTCTCTGGGTTATCACTTAACCAGATCCGAATAAGCTATCTGTTTGGTCTGAATGAATGACCCCATGAGTAATAGCAGCATCACCACCGAGGAGAGTGTCAGAAATGCAAAACCTCAGGCCTCGCTCCAGAGGTGCTGCATTAGAAATGGTGAGACTAGAGGCACTGCCTAAACCTCCTTTGTTAACCGGCAATCTTGCTATGGGTTCACTTTAATCCACTAGGAACAATCATCCTCTAATGCCCAAAATAAGATGTATACAAAACAATCCATTGTCATATGGAAAGAAAATACTAGAATTTCTATTTACATATTTGCATTATCCTATTCTAGTTTATATATCTGCATTTGTATTATGTATAAAACATTTATTTATATTTATATATGGTGTGTATACACAGATGAATATATACATGAACACATATATAATATCATAAATATAATGTTTAAATAATTAAAAATTAGTACACCCAATATGAAGTACAGTTTGGAGGTTCTTCAGAAACTAAAAATGGAGCTACCATATGATCCAGCAATCCCACTGCTAGGTGTAGAGATCCAAAAGAAAAGAAATAAGTATATCAGAGAGATATCTGCACTCCTATGTTTGTTGCAGAACTATTAGCTAAGATTTAGAAGTAACCTGTTTCCATTCAACAGATGAATGGATAAAGAAAATGTGATATCTATACACAATAGAGTACGATTCAGCCATACAAAAAGAATGAGATCCAGTCAATTGCAACAACATGGATGGAACTGGAGATCGTTATGTTAAGTAAAACAAGCCAGGCACAGTCAAACATCACATGTTCTCACTTATTTGTTTGATCTAGAAATCAAAACAATCGAACTCATGGGCATAGAGATTATCAGGATGGTTACCAGAGGCTGGGAAGGGTAGTTGGGAGAGAGGTGGGGATGGTTAATGTATGCAGAAAAAAATAGAGTGAATAAGACCTACTATGTGGTAGCACAACAGGATGACTATAGTCAATCATAACTTAATTATACATTTTAAAATAACTGAAAGAGTATAATTAGATTGTTTGTAACACAAAGAATAAATGTTTGAGGGGATGGATATCCCATTCCCCATCATGCACTTATTTCACATTACATGACTGTATTGAAACATCTCATGTACCCCATAAATATGTACACCTGATATTTACCCACAAAAATTAAAAAATATATAAATTAATTATACTTTGGAGAAATTGTAACATATACATATGCACATACTTATAAATAATTTTTTCTTACAGATAGGTTTGTTGCATAAAAAAGTTTTGAACACCATTGTTGTGAAGATATATGCAGTTACGACATATCCTGAACATCATGATGTTCAGTAAATGAAAACAATTTCAGTAAAGTAGTTTATATATTTTCACTATAGTTAAAATTCAATTAGCTCTCTAGGCACTTGATATAGATATTCTTACATTGCAAATTGCCAAGGATTATCACAATTAGATCTGATTCATTTATCAGATAAGTACAGAATGAGTAATAATCAATGCTTTGCTCCCCCCAACTGAAATGAATAACATATGTTTTGCTAAATTCTATTGACTAAAGAAATTCAATAATATATATTTGAGTAGAAAATTCCACTTGCCTTTTGCTGATGTTAAAGAGCTTTTAAGTTAAATACAAGAGTAGAATTGGCATAGTAAAAATAAATTAGCACTGAGCATGGTTTGTGTTATTCTGGGAGTGATATGCAAGACCTATGCTTCTGTTATTCCTTCCTTCTAACTGACTTTTTCTACTTTACTTGCTATTACTTCCTGCTGAGGATTAGGGGAGGAAAATATATAAATCCCATATTTATGAATTAGACTCTTTGCTGGCATCCAAATAAGTAGGAAAATATAGGTATGGAATAGGCTTGAAGGCTTGACATACATTTGGAATACTTATTCTTGCCTTTCTTTCTGCCCATTAACATCTAGTTGAGTATTTACTATGTAAGTGATACCTGTCTGGATTTTCTTAAATGCCTATGATGTTGTATATAATCTCTTAAGTTCTCTTTGTAGTTTCCCAAGAAATTATTCTGGATAAAATAGAAATGCAATAAACGCACATGTAAATGGATTTAGGACTTGTTGAATGGGTTAAGGATTACTAGACAAAAATTTGTCTTGACAAGTTGTTTCTTAAAATAAAATTCAGAAAAAGTATAAAATATTGCTGTAAGAAAATGAAAGAGACCTAAATAAATGCATACATGTGCCATGTTTGTGTATAAATAGTCAATAGTATTGAGTTATTTTCCATGACTTATAAATTCTAAGAAAAGTTTCTAAAAACTTAGGAAAAGACTTATTCTTTAGTCACAATAACGAGTGGTTACCAGAGCTGGTTTAAACCAGCTTTGGTTTAAAAGCTGATCAATGATAAATTCACCTCAGTGAATGTCCAAACTGATCAATGTGAACCCCTTGTTCCTCAATATTAGCAATCCTGTTTAAATTTAATAAGCACACCACTAAATGTTAACCAATCTTGCCTGTCTAACCTTGGGTCTACAGATGATATCCCCATCCACTTGTTCCTCTGAAAGCCATCAACCTCTGAGTTTCACAGTGTTCAAAAATCTTTTATAAGGTTAATATTCTATTCTGCTCAGAGAGACATGCATAGCTTTACCTATTATAGTGAGTGAATTAGTTTGCTAGGGCGTCGTAACAGAGTACCACAGACTGGGTGGCTTAATGAAAATTTATTAACTCACAATTCTGCAGATTAGAAGTTCAAGATCAAAGTAGCAGCATAGTAGTTTTTATTGTAGGGCTCTATCCTTTTTTGTAGATGGCTGCCTTCTCTCTGTGTCCTCACAGCGTCCCTTGGACTCTGATGTCTGTGCCTTAATCTCTTTCTATAGGGAAACCAGCCACATCAGACTAAGACCCACTCTAAAAACCCCACTTTACTTAATAACCTCTTTTAAGAACCGATCTCCAAATACAGTTATATTCTGAAGTATTGGTTGACACAATTTAGTACAAAAGAGTAAGTAATAAATTCATCTTTGTTTTAAATAATTTTTTTCTCTATAACTTTAGCTTCAGAGCCTGTTTAATATAGTTTAGTGTTGTGTCCTTCTCAAAAAGACATGTTGATGTTCTAACCCTGGTTTCTAAAAATGTGACCTTATTTGGAAATAGTCTTTGAATATGTCATCAAGTTAAGATGGGATCATATTTGATTAGAGAAGGTCCCAATTCAATATGGCTGATGTTCTTATACAAATGGGAGAAGACATGCATAGATAGATACACACAGGAGAAAATGCCATGTGACAATAGAAAAAGAGATTGGAGTTAAACAGCTATTAGCCAAGGAATGCCAACTACTTCCAACAATTTTGGGAAGGGAAAACAAAATTAGAGGACCAATTTTCCAACTTCTAAAAAGCTATAGCATTCATTATTGTGATATTGGAATAAACATTTTAAAAAATAGATAAATGGATCAGAAGAGTATAAACTCAATTGATATGGTCAGTTGATTTTGGACAAGGCACCAAATGTGGAAAAAACAAACTCCTCAGCAAATGAACAATCATATGGGAAAATAGTGAAATTGAACTTTTTTCTACCTGATGCAGTAGACAATAATTAATTTGAAATTGATCACAGAGCCAAGTATAAAAGCTCAAACCATAAGCTTATAGAATAAAATATGAAAAAATCTTCACATATTTAGAGTATGAAAATATTTCTCAGAAAAATATCCCAAAAGTTCTAACAATGTGTATAAATGGCCAATAAGCAGGAGAAAAGATGCTCAATATAATTAGTCATCAGAGAAATGCAAATTATTAATAAAATGAGAGTAAGATATCATTTTATATATACTAGAATGACTATATTAAAATATATATAAAAATTGAAAATAAGAGTAGGCAAAAATGTGAAGCCACTGAAACTTTAATATATCATTTCTTGGAGTCTAAAATAGTAGACTTAGGCAAATATTTTATCAGTTTTTATGTTTTATATACACTACCCTCTGATCCAATAATTTTATTCTTAAGTATTTGCCCAAGAGAAATGAAAGCAAAAACCCACAAAAAGATTTGTACATAAATTTATTATAGCAGCTTCATTCATAATAACTAAAACTGGGAGGCAGTGGTATGTCAACAGGTAAGTTATGCTATATTAATACACTGGAAAAATATTCAGTTAAAAATATTGATATTCTCATGGATTTATTTATAAATTAAATTCATTTATAAATCTCATAGAATATCAAGTGAAAGGAGTCAGATACAAAACTGTTTATACTCTGTTATTCCATTTCTATGGAGCTCTAAAGTAGGCAAATCTAATCTATCGTGACAGAAATCAGAGCAGTGGTTGTTTGGAACAAAAGGTGAATTTGAGTATTGATGTCGAAGAGATGATGCGTATTTTCTATCTTGATTATGTAGGTAGCTATTCAGCATATACATTTGTCAAAACTTATCAAACAGCACATTTAAAATTCTTTCCATTTTATTGGGCATATATTAAACATCATAAAGTTGAAAAATAGAGTTTAGGATCTTAGCAAGATGGCAGCATAGGACTATCCATCAGAAACATCAATTTCAATTAACTATCCACACGCAAAAATACCTTTGCAAGAACTAAAGAATCCAGGTGAGAGATCACAGCACCAGGGGATAGCACAGAAATAAGAAGAGATGCATTGAAGAGTGTAGGAAGAACAGTTTTATGTTACTCTGGTCACCCTGCTCCAACCCCAGGCAGCACAGCCAGGGGAGAGATCCTCTCTAGAATGATACTGGGTGGGAACATCCGTAGAATTAAATTATTTGACTTTCTATTTTCTGCCACATGTACATGGTTTAATTTGAGAGTTAAATTTGTATACAAAGTTAGTCTCATGTCCTTACATAAACTTGCCTGCGTCACAAAGTAGCTGTCACGTTTGTTAGTTGAGATTAGGTTTCAGTATCTGCTGCTTCACAGTTTCTGAATCAGCTGTCTTCCTCAGCCTCTGGTCCTTGATTCAAGGTTTAATGCCCACCTGAAACCCCATACTCCTTTTGTTTCAAATTCCCTCTCTGGAGTATTTTTCTGGTAAGAGCCACTTCAGTCTGCAAATTTAAATTTTGTCAAATTTAAATCTGAAGGAAGTTCCAGACCCTTTCCTCATATAAATTTGTGGATAGAAATACAAGAGCTAGAATTACTATACTTAGATACATTTAGGATCATCCAAGATTTACATAGAAAAGAATATGACTCTACCTAAATTCAGAGTGTCTGCCTGGGATATTTTACACCCAGAGAGCACCTGCTATATAGTAGCTGTTCAGTAAATTTCATCCCATTCATTTCTTCCTCTAGGTACTGTCGTGAGAAGGTATGTAGATCTGAACAGGAGCATGTCTGATGTCTAGAGGGAATTGTTAGTGTTGAGTACCACCATTTATTCTTGGAGAGCCTTCTTTCCTAGATACAAATCTGTACAAGAAATGATTAGCATCACTTTCAGACAGCCTCCTGCCTTACCTGCCCCCTCCAAAGAAAAATCCCATGTGGTATTTTTTATATTTTAAAAATAGTCCATACTAAAATATTTCAGCTTCTTGGGGGCTTGTTTTAAGTGGTGATAATCTTGAAATAATATTGTGAAATGAGATAAATTTTGAGTTGGTAGACGCATTTTGATTGTCTTCCTGCCATGGCCATTATTTTGTTCTTTTACTTAGTAATTGAGACGTAGTAATTCAGTCTTCTCTGGATTCCCCAGGATCATGAAATCTGAAAGCAGATTTCTGCATTAACAGGTCATTTTCCCAGTCGTGGAATTTTTTAAGACTTTGTAATTCAGTCTTCTCTGGATTCCCCAAGATCATGAAATCTGAAAGCAAATTTCTGCATTAACTGGTCATTTTCCCAGTAATGTGAAAATGACACATGGAGATTTGTGCCACAATTGTATAATCTTCAGCTATTTAACCTTTGGTTGTTAACAAAGTATTAGAATTGAGCGTTCTTTTGAAATATACTGTATGGCTATTTCTGCAGTATTTATCAGGAGGTTACTATTTTAAAAGTCTATATCATAGTTCAAATAACCTCTAAGAAAATAAGAAATTGAAAGATCATATCAATGATAAACTAAAACTGTTGAATTTTTCAGTTTTAAATTTTAAAAATCCCAAGGCGTATTCAAAAGAATCAATAAAACATAAAGTAGTAGAATTTTGAAGCTGCAGAAAGCCTTAATTTATTTCAGAAGAGGAAAAACATGAAAGCATATAGTAAACTGTGAAGTACCATACAAATCCATAAAATGTGAATTGTCTTCATCTTTGTAAAATCCCTTATTTTTCATGTGACAGAACGGAGAGATGGTGAAATTAAAAATGTTCTTCAGAAGCTTTTCCAGTGCCTTCCAAAAATCATGAGAACCATCACCACCTACCTCTAGATAAATTTTCACTAACTTTAATCTTCAATTATTAGTTGAATTTCAGCTAGTTTTTTTTTTCTGATCATTCTCATTTAACCCAACAGCTGCATATACCACTAAAGTAGCCCAGAGACTGTAAGAATATACACATAACAAGCATTTTCCAAATTCCCTGTAACCACATATTTTCTCAGAAAAGAAATGAAAGGGAATGTTTAAGGCATACTCTTTTTTTTTTAAATAAAAATCAGACTGACCAAATAATTTTAGGTCTGAATATATTGTTTTCTTTTATAACTAATAACATTTAACTATTTAAACATAGACTCAAGATGAACTTCTCACCTCACAGGCTGTTAAGAATGGCTGGTTAAAGAGAGAAAAAGAGGGAACATATTTTACCTTAAGAGTTTAAAAAAGATGATGTTAAGTTAGTGAATGAAATTATTATAATACTCCTTGGAGCAGTGGTTTTTAAATGCATTTGAGTCATACATCTCTTTCTTCAGAAGAAGGCTTTCTAGCCTTGTGGTAGCCACAAAGCAAAACCCTATAGTAGTCAGACAAAATCTAAAAAGTAAGGAATAAAGGCATTTTACATACTACTAGAGAAAAATCACCTGATCACACAGGAAGACAGCAAGAGAGGAAGATGGGAACAAAAGATCTACAGCACAATCAGAATACAGTTAACAAAAAGGCAACAGTAAGTTCTTACCTACAAATAATTACCTCGATTGCTTAATGGATTAAATTCTCTAATAAAAAGACATAAAGTGACTGAATGGACAAAAACAAACAAAAAAACCAACTGTATGCTGCCTTCACTTTTAAGGATACACATACACTGAAAGTGAAAGGATTGAATAATATATTTCATGCAAATGGAAACTTCAAGAGATTAGAGGTAGCTATATTTATATGAGATACAAAGATTATAAGTCAACAACTATAAAACAAGTCAAGAAGGCCATTTATATAATGGTAAAGTGATCAATTAATGAAGAGAATAGAATAAATATATATGCATACAGCTTTAGAGCACTTAAATACATAAAGCATTTGCCTTATATACATCTGAATGGAGAGATAAACTAAATGAAAGAGCAAATCTATAAAACTTTTAGAATAAAACATAGAAGTAGGTACTCATGACCTTGGATTTGGCAATATAGTCTTAGATATGACACCAAAACCATAAACATCCAAGGAACAAATAGAATTCAAAATGAAAACCTTTTTTGTATCAAAGCATATTATCAAGTAAATAAAAAAGAACCTAGATTGAAAGAAAATATTTGCAAGTCATATAGTAGATAAGAATGTAGTGTATTAGTCCATGTCACACGGCTATAAAGAACTACCTAAGCCTGGGTAATTTATAAGCAAAAGACATTTAATTGATTCACAGTCCTGCATGGGTTGGGAGGCCTCAGGAAAGTTAACAATTGTGGTGGAAGGGGAAGGGAAAGCAAGGCACACCTTACATGGTGGCAGGAGAGAGAGAGAGAGACAGAGAGTGAAGGGAAGTGCCACAGTTTTAAACCATCAGATCTTGTGAGAACTTATTCACTATCATGAGAACAGCATGCAGGAAACCACCTCCATGATCAAGTCACCTCCTATCAGCTCCATCCCTTGACATATGGGTGAGACTTTGATCACCACCTGCAGAGGTCTGTCCTGCAGACTCCGACTTCACAACAGATGAATGAATGCACTCACACACACCAGAATACAGTGAATCTGAGTGGGCTAGGGCTGGTCATCAGCTGCTTTCAGAGGGCGATTGCCGCTAACCGACCATGACTCCCTGTACCTCCTCATATTTATTCAGTAGAGATAATAACAGAGGTTGTAAGTCAACTTACTTGTGGATAATTAACATGGTTAAAATAGTGGTTTTATGAATGATAAAAGGTCTTGATTCTGGGGCCCAGAATAAACACCATTAATGGGTAATTCCCCTTTGACTTCCCCCTGAGAGGACCATCCAGCACAAAATTTACATGAGCATACAAATTAGAGTAGAGACAAAGGGAGGTGGGGTAAATAAACTTAACTGGGGAAGCTTTTATTGTCCCTAATCTTTTACCCTATGATTTAAAGTTCTAATGTAATAAACTGGCTGCCTTCAGCCCATTCCATTAAAACCTTTCAGCCTTCCAAAAGGTTTGAGACTATAACCTTTTAACTTTCTCTAATAATTCCCTAATATTTTGCCAGACACCCTGAGTGAATCCCAATATATGGGGATTATAATTCAAGATGAGATTTGGGTGGGGACACAGAGCCAAGCCAGATCATCTTGTATCCAGAATATATAAAGGACTCTTGAAACTCAGGAATGAAAAGACAACCAAATTAAAAATAGACAAAGAACTTTAATGGACATTTATCTGAACAAGGTAGAAAAATGGCCAACAAGCACAAGCAAAGATGCTCAACCTTGTCAGTCATTACAGAAATGCAAATCAAAACAATAATGAGATATCCCTTTATAGCCACAATGATGGCTGCAGTTAAAAACATAAAAATCACAAGCATTGGTAGAGATCTGGAGAAATTAGAACCTTATACATTGCAGGTGGGAATGTAAAATGGTGGAACTGCTGTGGAAGACACATTAGGGGTTTCCTCAAAAGTTAAACATAGAACTACCATAAGACCCAGCAATTTCACTCCTAGGTATGTAGTTCAAAGAATTCAAAACAGTCACAGATATTCAGAACAGCACCAAGGACAACAGCCAAAAGATAGAAATAATCCAATGTCTATTGAATAATGAATTAATAAGCAAAACATGGTATATATAGTGTTATACAATGGTATTATTCGGACATAAAGTGAATGAAGTACTTATACTTGTTACAACATGGATGAACTTGTAAAACATTATGCTAAGTGGAAGAAGTCAGCCACCAAAGTTTACATATTTTGATTCCATATATGAAATATCTAGGATAGGCCAATCCATAGAGAGAGAAAGCAGATTAGTGGCCAGGGGTTGGAATGTGGGTTGGGGAGATAAAATATGAAGTGACTTTTTTAATGAAAATGAGGCTTCCTTTTGAGATGATGAAAATGTTTTAGAGCTAGATAGAAGTGATTGCTCACAACACTGTGAATGTAAGAACACTAGTGAATTATACACTTTAAAATTAATTTTATGTGAATTTTACCTCCATAAAAAATATGTGGTTTATCATATGAGAGTAGTAACACCAACAGAAAGAGGAAGGTATCTATAGACGGGGTCATATGGCCTCTGTAATTAATATAGTTAACTTAATTGTATGTCACACTGAAAATGTTCTGTCACTTACTGGTTTAAATTACTCTATGATAGAAGCTATGAATATATGCCTCTCAGATACTCAGCTGCAAAGAGTACTACTTACTGAGAACCCCAGCTTCTGAACTTTGATGCCTATCACTGTGTTCCCACCAATAGTCCACTTCCTATGGACTGCTCCTAGACAGTGACTGAGTCTGGCAGGGTTAAGACAGGCCCATTATTGAGAAGTGGTTGAAATTCCTGTAAGGTGACTTTGGATCAATGATTTCCATTGGCCTTGTAAAGCTTCCTTGAAACTGCACTGCCTTCTAATGCCTTCTATCACCCATCTTCCTTCCTTCCTCCTCTCCTTCGCAAGGCCAGATCTACATATGATCTAACAACTCACCTGGCCTTCCTTGAGTTTCTTCCCAATTTCCTTCACAGGTACTTCTCCTAATAAACCGTTTGCATGCTTAGTCTTCTTTTGGCATAAGCTTCTCAGAGGACCTGGACTAACACATCTATTTGTACTATTTTTTAAAATGAAAAGATGAATTTTGGAGTTGTAATAAGTTTTTAATATCCAACAGAAAAATTAAGGCAGTTTGTACTTTTAGTCACATGGTTTACACTTAATAGCAGACCCCTGGAGTTAGAGATTTACTTTTCTCTACTAAATGCAGTTTGTTCCAAAAAACTTTAAGGCACAGCACTGGTCTAATCAGTAGGTTCTCATCAAATACTCACGAAGCTGTTCAGTAGCTCTTATAGCTGACTTGCTTTTTAAAAATAGCTTCTACAAAATAGAGAATATGTAAGTTCCTTTTCTTCAATTTATTAACACTCTTTACTGTATCTTGTATAAGTACACTAGCTGACTCAATAAAGCCTAAATGGAGATAATGTTAAATGATAGACTCTGAGGTTCGCTACAGTTCTACTAGTCAATAAGCAAACAATTACTTAGCATGCGCTCTACTGGGAATAATCTTGATCAATTTAAAAGATGAGATTAATTTCATTGAAGAGACAGATTTCTCCTGTAAATGGGACCAGTTTCAAAAACAAGGGTATCGCTCTTTTACTTCTTTAATAATAATAAATATTTATTCTTTATGACTCTAAGAGTAACTCACGAGTCATTATCAATTTAATCCCAAGGAGTATCATCTTGTTCAGGAATTTAGAGATATGGTGTCTCTATCTGAATCTCATTTCTGCTTGTCATTAGCTGTGGTCCTGGTTTGATTTCTCTTTTTTTTGTGATGGATGTTAGGGTACTTATCCAAAAATAATAAAGTGATTTCCATATTTAACAAACATGTCTTTTTTTGCCAACTCTTTATAAATGCAACATTAGATTAAAAATTGTATCAACTTAGGATATTACTGACATTTTTGTTTTCTTCTAATCTTTACTAGGCATTAACCAAGTGGTGGACAATTAAAGGATCAAGTACATTCCTTCTTAGTGCTTAATAATGATTGAATATAATGGCCTTAAGATACATAGAAAGCCCTAATTTCGACACAAATTCTATGTGTTCTAATTTATACACATGCATAATGGATCACATATACGTATATATGTGTGTATATTAGATTATAGAGAAATTGTATAGAAATTAGGACTTTCTATATATCTTCTAGATGTTAAAAGCAAAAATATACGTTGAAACTAGTATGTTTTAGACAGTTGTGACTTTAAGATAACCAAGAAATATTATTATTAAAATCTCTTTAAAATGTCAACATAACATTAATTAGTTATATAAATATTTTGTTGGAATGTGATATAGATTATTCACTTCAGAAAATTCTGAATTTCTAAATATTATTACTAAAGGGAAGTGGTAAAGAAAAAATTATTATTTTGAAAGTAGAATCGGTTCTATTAAAGCAAGTTTAAAAGGTATAAAAAATCAAAGCAAATTGCTGAAGCTTAGGGAGTTTCTACAATCCTGGATAAACAATGCATAAGCAAAGGAGAATGATTATATAGTCATAGACTGGAGCTATTTCATATGTTCATTTCTGGTATTTACATTGTTAATATTTAGGGAAACAGTACTATTTAAAATATTTTAATACTATCTCTGTTTTAATCTAATAATTAAATCTTAAAGGTTTGTTGTATTTTCAGACATTTTTAAACCACTTTTAGTTTTTAAACATTTGCTGAGAACCGCATATCCAATTTTGAAATAAAAGTCATTAGGTAAATATAATTAGTTTAATAGATATTTACCTTAAGGTTTAGTTTCTGGGATGTATTTATTTCACTAGATTGGTTTGTTGGAAGGAATTGAAGTTAAAAAAATCAGTGCTTGCCTTTCTGTCACAGATTAGAAGGGAATGGGAATTGGTTTAAAATGAGCTTGAAACTGGCCTATAAGGAGGAAAAAGGCTTTCTTTCACCTTGAACAGCAAAAGACCACAATTACTTTGGGACCTGAAATGTAAAAACCATGTAAATCCTCATTTTATATAGCTTCACAGATTAGGTTTTAAGTGACTATTAAGTCATATCAAGTCTCTCCGGCATAGGACAATGTGCAAAGCCAAAGCGAGTACTATTTGTGCCACCAGTATAATGAAGCTGTGCTTTGCTCTTTCATTAGCAGAATACCTGTGGAACTGTCGTAGGGCCTAAGTGAAATTTTACATCAAAATCATTTTGCTGAAGAGCAGCAAAGTTGTTTTGCATGTTAATAGGGGAAGTAGTATTAAGATTAAGAAGATTTAACCATGTTGCATTTTATTTCAGTAATTACTTAACCATTTTTAACTAAACCTGCCAACTTAGTATCTGTAATTATGGCATGTATTAAAATCAGCCAAGCTGTTAAGTACACACTCAAATGTGTAGCTACTGCTCTAATATATCACTCAATCATTTTCCATTATACCACGCAACATTAGTTACCATTGTTGCTGTGTGCAGCCCTGATAAACACTTAATGCTAAAGGAGAAAGTGTTGGGAATATTGCCTAATGTTTTTTATCTCTGCATCTACATTATGTTTCTCATGTGGTTCTCCTTGCCTCAATTCATCTGGTTTCATTTGTTAAATTTGCACAAATTCTTAACATAAAAGTATCCCCAAATGTGTATGTTGTAATTAGGTTGTAATTCTGAGCAGAGGTTCTAGTGACATTTAAGAGCAAACTGAAAGGCCTGTGGGATCCTGACAACCCAGGGGAATTTAGAAAGGGAATAGTAGAAACAATTTATGCAAGTCACTAGCTGATTATTTTACACACAGCTACTTACAAAATGCAAACTTCCTTAGTTATTGTCTCCCTTTATTTCTCTCCATTCAGTCCCTACATCACACCTGTTAAACAGCTAGTGCTTTAGTTTGCATCCATTTAAATAAACTTACTAATGGAAATTTGCTTTGTCCAAAATGTCTATCTGCAACTATGACCATTGGACATGACATTCTGTCACATTCATAGGTGCAGGTGTCTCACTCGACCCTTTATCTGTATGTTGCATCACTTCAGACTGTGTTTTCCCATCCTGAAATGTTTTAAGCATTTTCTCTCTTGGCTTTGCTGATTTCAGGCAGAGTAGAGCTTTCTGGTACTGTCTTGTTCTCTGGCATCCTCAGCAGAGCTGCAGCCATGCCACCACTTCATAGCCAGTCAGTAAGTGGTGTTGCCAAAGGGTCTTTCTGTTTCAAAAGCAAAAGGAAAATCAAAGTTTTCAATATAACCTCACCACAATTGCCTCTGAATGTTCATAGCAAATCAGGCACCCTGAATATAGCAAGGCAGTGCTTTCAAAATACTGGCTTTCACTTGAAGGGTGTTGTCTATTGAAGTATCAGACCTACAGTGTGAGAAGTAGAATCAGGAGTTTCATCCTGCTAGATAAGACACTGAAGAAAAGAGAGTTACATAAAGCTTTTAGGCTGGGTCTTGAAGGAGAGTATAAAAGCTTCTCTTCCAATTCATTTATTTATCAGCCCATGAGTCTATGGGTTTAGGTCCATCCTGTGTTTTTAGTGCTGTTGTCTTCCAGAATTCCAAATGCCCTTCCCCTTCCTGTCTGCCATTCCAAATTCTATTCAGTTTTAATCCTGCTTCCTCCCACAGGATTATATTAATTAGGTTAGCCCCCTTTAACTTTTCTTTTTAGGATTCCAATAGCGCTTTGTGCTATGGCTATAAAATTTAACTGTAAAAGAGTCATCTATACTTTTATTTTTATTTGTTTATTGATTGATTGATTGACAGAGTCTGGCTCTGTAGCTGTGTAGCTGGGACTATAGGCATGCACCACCGCACCTGGCTAATTTTTATATAGTTGGTAGAGATGGGGTTTCACCATGTTGGTCAGGCTGGTCTCCAACTCCCAATCTCAGATGGTCCGTCTGCCTCAGCCTCCCAAAGTGTTGGGATTACAGGCGTGAGCCACCATGCTCGGCAAAGAGTCATCTGTACTTACTGATGATTGCTGTGCCATACAAATCAAGTATGGGTCTTATTAAAATATGGATTCTGACCTGGCACCTCTGGTGTAGCGTCAAGTTTCTGCAATTCTGGGCAGCTCCCAAGTGAATACAGTGCTACTGATCCCTTGACAATTCTGTAACATGCAAGGTGCTAGTTTACGAATTCCTAAATACAGGTTGAATATCCCTCGTCTAAAATGCTCCAAAATCCAACATCCAAATCTCTTCGAGCACCAACATGACCCTCAGAGGAAATGTTCATTGGAGCATTTCAGAGTTGGGATTTTCAAATTAAGAATGCTCCACTGGTAAAAACTGCAAATATTTATTTTACCTGGAGCCCTTTGCAAAATGCCGATCTCTGGGTATTTTACTATTTCACATCTGATAAAACAATGTCCATGGTAGAGGCACAGACATCTGTATTCTCTACAAAACCTCAGATTATTCTAAGGTGCAGCCACTAGTTCTAGCCCACTATCTTTATTTTGCTGACAGGAAACTTACTTCCATAGCATTTACAACCTTAGGAGTTGACAGATAGGGAATCTACATTCCCCATCCCCCATTTTAAATACTTATTGGTATGAATTTACAGCTTAGTATTTAACTTCTCTAGACATTTTTATCATCTGTAAAATGGACATAGTATTACCTAACTCATAAGATTTCTATTAGGGTTGTAAAAGATAATACATGCAAGATGTCTAGGCCACAGTAAATACTGAATTTATTTTTAGTTTGACATCATTTCCTAGTTTTATGTATATGCATTCTCTTATAAACTAGATTATAAGCAATTTGATGTGTAATAACGTGGCTCAGAACAAACTTCTTGTCTTTTTTGTTTTTTTTTGAGGTGGAGTTTTGCTCTTGTTGCCCAGGCTGGAGTGCAACGGCACAATCTTGGCTTATTGCAACCTCTGCCGCCCGGTTTCAAATGATTCTCCTGCCTCAGCCTCCCAAGTAGCTGGGATTACAGGCATGCACCACCACACCCAGATAATTTTGTATTTTTAGTAGAGATGGGGTTTCTCCATGTTGGCCAGGCTGGTTTCAAACCCCTGGCCTCAGGTGATCCACCTGCCTTGGCCTCCCAAAGTGCTGGGATTACGGGCATGAGCCACTGTACTCGACCTTCTTGTCTTTTTAACATGCAGTCTGTCTGCTCACATTAATTACTGTTAGGTAGTTATGTTTACAGGACCCTGAACCAAAAGCCACTGAACTGAACTTAGAATTCCTATGTCCTGAACAACTCTTCCAAGTCAACAGAAAGCTGACCTCACTTTGGATTATATAATAACTTATCAAAGATCTGAATGTCTGGTCAATTTGAAGGTCAATTTGAAATTTAAATAGATTACAGTTTGGGTTTCAAACTCAGAATATAATTTTCCTTCCATTTGAATTTCCAAATCAACCTACCTTGAAACTAACCTAACCGCTCTAGATGACTCTGGAGTAGAAATAACTCAGTATTAATCTAATAATTCCTAATCACATTAGCACTGTACTTATTTTTTTTTTTATTTCGTTCTTCACTGCTAGACTACAAAAAATACCTTAAAGTCAGAGTGTGTTTTTACCTTTGTATCCCCAGTGCCATAAGCTATATAGTAGGTAGTAATTTCATGGGATAACACTATACCTTTATAATTTTTCTGGGAAGGGAATGAGAGAAAATGAAAGCTGGCCTGATGTTGATTAGACTCCCATTCTGAAGTGTTTGCAATACCTTTAAAATACCTTCTAATTTTGTGGTTCTATCAATGCTTCTCAAAGCAATTCTTGTAATTTTCTGGGAAGGGATAGGGGTGGTAGGGAATAGCATGGAGATACAAATATAAAAACAGACCAGAAGGTAGGCTAATTAGAACTTCTGAGCAGTCAAAATCCTGACATCATAAACTATTTCTTTACACTAGAATGGAAGAAGAATAGAATACCTCATCTGTTTAATTCATGGTGCTTTCCCAGGACCTAGAGCAATGACTAGTGCTCATTAAATATTTATCAAGTATATGAGTGAAATAACAAATATTCCTAGTCATGCTAAATTGTTAGATTCCAAAGACAAATGTATGTAAGGGATGGTTCTTGCAAACTAGTTGCTCCTTGGTCAAAGTGAGCTAACAACATAATTCATCAACTCTCTGGTCTCCATAGTCTCTGTATGTGGCTGCAGTGTGTGTGTGTGTGTGTGTGTGTGTGTGTGTGTGTGTGTGTGTGTGTGTGTGTGTGTGTATGTGTAATTTTTGGGGTTTTACATATCTCAGTATATGCTGTAAAATTATCTGTAATGCTAAAACCAGAGTAATGTTTTTCCCTAGTGACTTAAGGGAATTTTATTATCTTTGAGCATATCTGCCATATTTAAGAAGACTAAAAGTTTTTTGAAGAATAAGAGACAGCGGGAACTTGTAAGCACATTCAATACATAAATGTGTGAGGCCTACTAGGAGGGTTAGGAAGGCTTTCTATAGATGGGTTGATGACAGATGGCTGAGAAAGTAGTTTGGTGTAGGAATGTCTAGAATGGTTGTCAGCCTCATTAAATAAAATGTTTTGAACTGCTCATTTCCTCCTGACTAAATCCCCACCTTGTTTTCTTATCTTGTACTAGCCATGTTGTCTTCAACGGAACAGTCTGTCCAAAATATGCCACATTACAATTTTTTTTCTAGCCTATTACCTCTGCTATAACAGGCTCATAGCATACTAAAGAAGTTGATTTCTTGAAATTCTTAATTCCAAGCATCTCATTTTACTGACATAAACACTAAGTCTGGAGAAGCTGGAAGCTATCGGAGGTCACATGACTGGTTAGTGACAAAGCCAGAAATAGAACCCTGTCAGGCCAGTACCTCATGCTCTGACAAAGAGGTGGGACACAAACATATCCACGGGCAATCTGGTTCAACGGCGATGCTACATCTGCAAGAAATTGATTTGGGTTCAGTCATATGTGTAGCTGTCCAAATCAAATATAGAAATAAAGCTTGGTCTGATTTTGTATGAAGCAGCATTTTAAAGTCCATATCATGGTAATTTTTAATTGCCCTATTTTTGTCCTAAATATAATACTGGATTACTAGACATTTCTTAGAGAGTTTTATATAAAGCCAAAGATAAAATGCATTTTAAACTGTAAAATATATTTGTATTTGACTTTAGGCAAGCAATTTTTCCTGAAAAAAATGGTCATCTCAAGCATGTATCCCCACAAAAATATTACTGACCAAAGTTACTATTAAAAGTATCTACTCTTGATGAGATCTACCCTTGATTGTTTACAATTTGACAAGCACTGTACAAAATTCTTGGAAAATATTTTTAAATTATATATTCACAGTACTTATGGGACAAATGTTATCTCCATCTTACAGGGAGAATACTGAGGCATAGTAAGTTTTTCAGTCACAAATTCAAACCTGGGTCTTCCTGAGTCTAAAGTGTGTACTTGATCACTCTGATATATAGCTACTCTGCTCTCTAATTTTAAAATTTGGCTTGAGAAATGGAGTAAATATTTTAATATTATATGTTTTATAGAGACAGAATACTTTTCATAAATAATCAACTAAATTTAAGACAATACTATATATAATATTCCCTAACCTCCAGACACCAGAGTGAGTTTGACATAATGGAATTTGTACACAACTTCACATCAAGGGATCAGGATGAGAATATTATTTCAACACCCTACTAGTTTTGGTTAAGTTTAATAATTTATCTTTAGTGTTTGCAAATTTGGAATAGTGATAACAGTTTCAGGATTATTGTGAGATTAAAGATAAGTAAATACTTGGCATAATGCTTTCATATTGGTCGCTCAAAAAATAGCTGTTATCACCATCCTTCTCTCTATTGGTATCTCCTCCAAGTTCTTTCAGCACAAAAGTTTTCAAAGGACATCATTTTCCTCCAAATTTTTTTCTTTCTCTTTCTCTTTCTTTCTCTCTTTCTTTCTTTCTTTCTTTCTTTCTTTCTTTCTTTCTTTCTTTCTTTCTTTCTTTTTTTCTTTCTTTTTCTTTTTCTTTTTTTTTGAGAAATAAAGCTTGGTCTGATTTTATATGAAGGAGTCTTGCTGTGTTGCCCAGGGTGGAGTGCGTGGTGTGATCTTAGCTCACTGCAACCTCCACTTCCCAGTTTCAAGTATTCTCCTGCCTCAGCCTCCAAAAAGCTGGGGTTATAGGTGTGTGCCACCACACCCAGCTAATTTCCATATTTTTAGTGGAGACGGGGCTTCACCATGTTTCCCAGGCTGTTCTCAAACTCCTGATCTCAGGTGATCTACCTGCCTGGGCCTCTCAAAGTGCTGAGACTACAGGCATGAGCCACTGCACCCGGCCAATTTCTGCTTTCTTTGTCAAGATTTTTTTCTGACTATTTGGTGACAGATGTGTCAAATTTTATTTCAGATTTCACTAAGGAAGGAAACCTAAGGAGACTAACTTTAAAATGCTCCCTTGGTTGAGGCATTTTATTTGTTTTAAAAAAGAATATCAGATAACCCTGATAACTGGATACAAGAAAAAGAGAATTACTGTTTAAATGTCATTACTCTTGACTGACAATTAGCTATATACATAGGTAACAAGATTTTCAGAAGGGATCATAATCCATTACCATCTATCAGCAAATTGGTTAAGCATTTTTCCAGGTATGTTAATTAATCTGTAGGAGGAGATTGCACATTCCATATTGAGAAAGTTTCCATCTTCTACCAGAATGGGGCCATGAGTCTTCATTTCCTTTTCCATTAATAGCATCTGCCTTTCCTATCCAGGTATATCTCCTTCAGTACTCTTACGGTGGTCTAATAACTGGTCATTATATCTTCAGAACCTGTTGTTCCAATTCATCTTCCATATGATAACCAAAATTATCTTTCTAAAATCCAAATCTGTTCACACCCCTCACTAAGTTAGAAAGCTCTCCATTGCTTAGACATTGATATGAGTATTACACTTTGCATGCCTGTATCAAAACATCTCGTGTACCCCATAAATATATACCTCTACTATGTACCCACAATTTTTTTAAAGTCTAAAGTCCTTAAACATGCGTCTTCACAACTTGTTCCCATCTTCCTGCCCAGCCTCTTTTTTTTCTTTTCTTTTTTTTTTTTTTAAATAATTTTTTAACATTTTTTTGAGACCAAGTCTCACTCTGTAGCCCAGGCTGGAGTGTAGTAAGGCGATTTTGGCTCACTGCAAACTGTGCTTACCTGGTTCAAGCAAGTTTCCTGCCTCAGCCTCCTGAGTAGCTAGGATTACAGTCGTGTACCACCACACCCAGCTAATGTTTTGTATTTTTAGTAGAAATGGGTTTCACCATGTTGACCACGATGGTCTTGAACTCTTGGCCTCAAGTGATCTGCCCGCCTTAGCCTCCCAAAGTGCTGGGATTACAGCGTGAGCCACCAAGACTGGCTCTAGACCCTATTTTATGAAATCTTTCTTCTATCTGCTGTAGCAAATTAACCCTTTGCTGAATATTCTAGGGATTTGACATACCAAGGTTCCTTTATTTACGCTTTCTTCTTTCTTGTGCTTTTTGGAAGATTTGATTCATTTCTAAGGACGCTTATTAAGTGATACCAGTTACCTGAAGTACCTTTCCCAATATCCCACTTGAATTGTTTTTTTCCTCACCTGTTAAGTAATAAGCTTTTTATTGTTTTATTTAACAAACACATTGCACCTAGTATGTGACATATGCTATGTTAAGCACTTTATTCACTAATTTGTATTTAATATAAATATTAACTTACAATCCCATGAAGTAACTACAATTTTGTTTCTATTTTATGGGTTAAAGCCTGAGATACAGAGAAGTTAAGTTGTTTACTCAAAATCACACAGATAGTAAATGCTGATGCCAGGTTCAAACTAAGGAAATCTAGTTCTAAGTCCCTCCAGAGCCCATGTTTTTAATCACTATGCAAAAATCTCCCTTATAGACTATTACATATTGCATTAAGGATATATTACAATGCTTAAAACATTACAGTATTTTTATGTTTACAAATCTACCTCTCTCCTAAGCTTCCTGAGAACAGAAACTGTTTAATTTCGTTTCCCCAATTGCTGGCTTAGCACCTGACATGAAATGGGTATTCAGTAAATGCTTGTTGAATTGAATTGAGTGAAGATTAAAGCTATTTTGTTTGTCTTTCCTCTGCTGATAAATGAACTTGCCTGGCAGTTGTTTGCCTTGAGGTTTGTTTATATAAACTCAGTGGGAGAAAAGGTAAGGAGATAAAAGCAAGTTAGTTCAGCAAAAAAGAAAGACAAGGCTAAAAATGATCAGAAAATGCCATTAAAACTATTACAGAAATTCTTTTCAGGAATGAATGTTTACTTTAGCCATCTAGCAAGGGGGATAGTTTACACAAATATAGGGTGACTAGTAAGCCTTGTGCCAATAGTGCAGTTTGTTTACTGAACAGATTGAAGAGTCATATACACAATTAGTACACTTTAAACATGGTTAAATGAAGTTGACCTACATTCTTTGGAAAGGGACGTGCTGCTTCTGATAGAATCCTGATAGCTCAAGTAGAAAAGTGCTGAACTAATTGAATCTTCAGAGGGAAAAAAATTACAAATCTTTTTATAGGAAAAAGAAAAGAGGATAAAAGAATAATCACTTAAACTTTATCATTATGGATTATGAATATTCTCATGGAAGCATTTGGCACTAATGAGCTCTAATATGGCTATAGGATTACAAAGCTCTTGTCATGGCAATGGATAATACATATGATCCCCACTGAAATATCAAATCTATGGTAAATGTGTATTGGACTTGAATAAATGCCAAATGAATGTAACGGCATTGATGACGGAAAGATAGCACTGCCTTTTCTCTTATGTAATTCAGTATTCAGGTAAATGAACACACATGTTATCAATGATTGGCTTCTAATTCTTCCATCTGTGAGTAAGAATTCAATTATATAAAACAGCTACAGCTTAATAGTCATTAAAGTAATAGACTCAAAATTAAAACTGTTGAGATGAAAGCACCTTCAAAGTAGATTATGTTCAAACTCCCACCCAATATAGATTTTTTTTTTTTGCTTCTACAGTAGTCTTTAAAAAGTTATTCATTCTCACTAGTTCTACCCATCAGGAAATGCAATACTTTCTACAATAATCCTTTCCATTTTTGCCTAGCTTTAGTTTTCAGAGTGGCCAGTGAGTAGAACAATATTAATTTAGATCTCACTTGAAGTTCAGTGTTAAAATAATTTTACACGTTTTAAGAAATGAAAAAAGTTTGCTAATAAAATGCATGTTTGCTATTCATAAGAAGACTTGCTGCAGTAATCTATAAAGAGAGCAAACTGTAAATACATTATTAACAATGATTTTTATTAAAAAGTTGATCAGATAATTTCATATGATTCTTATTCCTTTGGTTAAGCTTAATTAAAACTCTATGACACTTTGTTGGCAATAAAGTTAATGTGTTTCTGAAGAATAGAATGCTTTATATGTAATCTTTAATTCAGCTATGTTATTATATTCATAATATTTGTCTCACTTTGAAAACACCTAGGCTTTGTAATACTTAAATTATTGGAGTGGAGTGTTTAAGTTATTCTAAACAGTGTCTCTCTCCCAAAATGCTTAGAACCATAGTTTTCTGTTTAGCTGGCTCTTCTGAATGTTGAATGCAGAGGGGAGAGTCCCTTTTGTTATCTATAGATTTTGTACTATTACATGCATCATTGTAATATTACAGAATAATAGTGCTGAACAATATTAAATCATTGATGACATCCTAACAACTTTACATTTAAAGAGCAGAAATAAAACTTACTGTCATGTCTTTGCATTATTACACTTTACAAACACTCATTTGGTATCTGCTGTGCGCCAGACAACACTCCCATTGCCTCAGAAACTAGGGACATGTAAGTGTTGGAAGCAAAGCAAAAGAAAACAAAACTACATAATATCCTCTATAGTAAGCATTTAAAATGAACTAAACTAGTTGGTAAGTGTTTTAAATGCAACTTCTATTATTAAATACATCTCTTACTAGCATTTATTAAATCCATATGATATGGCAGGTACCATAGTAAATATATAGATATGTGTTTATTCCTCACAGCAGTCCTATAAAACAGATAAAATTATTGCTATTGTTTTGTCCGTTTTACAGATGGCAGAAGTGAGACACAGAGAACCTTTTGGCATTTTCAAGGTTATTCAGCACCTAGGTGGCACTGCCAGAAATGCATGGCTACTGCATGAAATGTTATGAATACAAACTTCAAATTACCACTTTTTAATTAAATACTTGGAAACATCTACAGAAGAGTCTTCTTTTTTGCCTTAAAGTACAGACAGAAATAGTACAAAGTAAGAAAGCCATTTTCTAGGAAAGGTGAAAGAAATAAAACCAGAGTATTCAAAATGGAAATCAGGTTTGATGATAGAGATAATAAAATCTTCTGAAATTTTAGTGAGAACTTGAAAGAGAATATTTAAAGAGTAAAGAGTAAAATGATTCAGTAACATCCCTTTTTAAGACATGAAGTCAGGATATAAATCTCATAATTAGGAGAAAAATGTAAATTGTTTTGTGGTAGATAGTGTGGCTCAAGTTCAGCCCCATAATTAAAAAAAAATGATACAAAGTGTGGGTCCTACATGTCATTTCAATCATGATGCTAAGCAGTTTAATTCACAAATTGTGGCAGTCAGCAGCAGTGTCAATTATCTTCTGGGTGTCTTTTTCCTCATAGCATAGCTCAAGAATATAAGGATTAAAGACAAGATGAGTCTGGTAGTGAGGAAAATTCTCTCAAGTGAAGAGATCTATTTTTGGGATAACTACTTGTTGGGTCTTGTGCCACACAATTTAAACACTGCCTCCTCTATCTTTTACAGTGCATTTACAGATGAGTAAACTGAGGCTGTGATTTTACAATGACACAATAAAGTAGAATCAGGTTAAAATCCAGGAGCGTTTATTGTACACCTGCAGGAACACAGACATTTTTGCAAAACCTTTCATTCTGTTACTCAATTCTTTTCCTGCTCTACTTCTATTGGTGATTTATCTCTCTTTAAATACTTTTTCTCAAGTTAAAGGTACCCATAACTAGACTCAGTCCTCTAGGAAGGGTTTAATCTGGGCTATATAACAGGATAATAAAGTTCCTGTGAGATACTTCATTGTTTAATGGTCCACAGAAAATGAATGATGAGTATGAATTTGCCAACACTGAAGGGCATTCTGCCTATATGTGAATTAAATCTGACAGATCATCATATGAAAGAAATGTCCACACCACCTAAAAATGTGCTGATGTTCTAGAAATGGGATCTACATTTAGCTGTCAAATAGAATTAGGTGAAGAGAGGATGCAGAACTGTCAGACACTTGTTAGCTGACAATGCTTATTCAATGCAGATTATAAAACAAAACAATTATTTCCAGAGAGGTTTCTTATTGGTAGCATGCTATCACCAAAGCACCAATCTGCTTTGGTTATAGTTCAAAAATACCATTGGCCATCATAAGAGAACTTGAATTTCCTTCTAGATATGGTCAAGAAAGAACAAAATTGGAATTTGTAACTTTAGAAATAGATTCAGAAATGTTCAGAATAGAGGGGCCATTTGGTATACACATCAAAAACGATTCCTAATTACATTATAAATTTAACAACAAATAATTGAGTAGGAGATAAATTTCACCAAGGGGTGACTGATAATCCCTCAGCAGATTCATTTGACTGATTTAATATGGTGATATACTAAGAAGGACAGTGCATATTTACAAGGCTATGGCGGAGCAAACAGACCATGTGAACTGTGTGAGTGGCCATTGACTCTTTGTGAGGCTTTAAGCCATTTTTATGGCAGACCTGTGGGCCTTTTAGGTTCTCAGGCAACATAAAATAAGCATGGATGTCAATATTGGCGAGGGCCCTAAACAGATCATGCAAGGTAAAACCTGGTGATGAAAATCTCAGCTCATACACCAGTCTAAGCAGATGTTCTATAATCAGTCTAATGTAACACTTGGAAGTTTTGGTGGCAGAGAATACGAGATTTGTATACAGCATTTGAGGCCCTGCTCTTCCACTTTTTATTGATGTGAAGTGTCTGAGCCTCAGTTTCCTCATCTGCAGACCGGACCATAAGGAACACTTCCTAGGGTTTATAGGAGGATTAACTATTTTGTTTAGAAGGATAATCTACAAATGGCATAATTTTATGATTGTTAGAAACATGAACATTATGTGTGTCTACCCGGCTTTATGGTAGGCTTTGTGAAGTACAGCAGAATATTTGAGCCTTGTATTTTAAGGACCTGGCTATCTGGGGAAGGTACAGACACAACAAATAGACAAAAAATTGATCTAGCTAAAATATTGGTCACTGCTAATTGGGAGAATAGAAACTTAGATATCTTTTATGTACATTTTGTTGTTGTTGTTTGTTGAGATGGAGTCTTGCTCTGTCACCTAGGCTGGAGTGCAATGACATGATCTCAGCTCACTGCAACTTCTGCCTCCTCAGGTTCAAGCAATTCTCCTACCTCAGTGTCCTGAGTAGCTGGGATTACAGGCATACGCCACCACGCCTGGCTAATTTTTGTATTATTAGTAGAGATGGGGTTTCACCATGTTGGCCAGGATGATCTCGAATTCTTGACCTCAGGTGATCTGCCTACCTTGGCTTCCCAAAGTGCTAGGATTACAGGTGTGAGCTACCATGCCCAGCCCTTCATGTACATTTGATTAGATTTATTCGCCAGTTTTCTAGTTACCTTTCCTTCTTTTCTCACTAACATACACAAAAACAACCTGGCCTTTAGTAAGCTGGATTTTCAAACATAGTTATATATCATTTTACTATTTTGTATAATTGCAAGGGAGCTAAAAAATAATTTTGTTATCATCAACTTCTAGGCAGAATGATCCTAACCAAGGAGCTTGAGGATTGACAGGAGACTATGATGTATGTATATATATATATATATATATATATATCATACATGAGTATATAATATCTGTATGTATACATGTGTGTATGCATGTGTACATACATGAAGGTGAAGTACACGAATCATAATTTAGAAGCTTGATAAATTCACACACACAAACAGCACCCAGATTACAGTATAGAGCATTTTCATCTCTAGAAGAAAACTTCATGCCCGGTTAATAGCCCACTTCCAAGACTATTCCAAGGATATACTGACCTGACTTCTATCAGTATGGATCCCTTTTGTCTGTTTCAAACTTCATACAAATAGAATCATGCAGTATGCGTTCTTTATTGCTTGACTTATTTTATTCATTATTTGTATGTTAGATTTACCCATGTTCTTGAGTATATCAGTAGTTCTTTGTATTGCTTTGTAGTATTTTATTAAAATGTACTGTTTTAGTGGGTCTTTAGAAAAGCAAATTACATACTTGCAAAAATCAAATAGAACATAGCTGGCTATGGTTCTTCTTGTCTTAAATCTATAGCCTGGCTTTCCTCTGATAATACGCTGTTGGCACTATTGAATTTGTTCCTCCTTGGTTTTGGTCACATATTCAACATCCTGAGGAAATGTCCACTTTCACGTATTTTATTATTGAAGCTCCATAGTTCTTAGGGGGTTTTATCTGCTGACAAAATGTTGATTAGCACTGGCCAGTAGAGTTGATAGGGGAGGTTCAGTTCTCTGGAATATGTATTATTGCACTGTCCCTGCACTTTTGACTTCTAGCCACTTTTTGCATAGCAGACATTTAGTAAATATTTGTTGAAGTGGGTTGACTCAGTTCCTTTTTGGCTCTATAAAATTACTCTAACTTGTGCTTACTTCTATTATAAACCTTGCACTTTCCTGGAAAATTGCTCAGAACTTGTACATTTACCTGAAATGCCTTAATTTGTCCATTTCAATGCTTTCAGTCTTAAATGATATCATGGGAGTGAGCAATATTGCGAGCTTCCTAAAACATAAATCTGCACATAATGGTGCTCAAAAATAAGCTACTAACTATTTTGAAGGAGAATCTGGAACAGCAATTAGGCACCTTAGCATTTTGAAAATTGTTTTGATGAGACTTTGCTTCAGATCTTTGAAAAGACATGATGGATATTGGGGGCAGTAATATTTAAGTCTCCCATTAAAAATATTTCACTAAACATTAGAAATTTGGGGAAGCTAACAGTTACCAGACACATATAACATGTCCAGCAGTATATATTACATCTGACCCTCTCAAATGGCTCTACAAAATTTTCATTTTGCAGACATATAAATGGAAACAGGAATAGAAATTAGAAAATAATGGAAATTTTTATTATTAAAATGCAGTCCCAGATACTTGAGAGGCTGAGGCAGAAGAATTGCTTGAACTTGGAAGGTGAGGTTGCAGTGAGCCAAGATCATACCACTGCACTCTGGCCGGGGTCACAGAGTGAGACTCCATCTGAATAAAAAATGCAAATAAATATAGTTGATATTATTTAAGAAATGAGAAAGTGAAATTAACTCAATTGACTATAATCAATACATTTTTTAAAAATTGAGCAAATTAAATAATAGAATGGTATAATTTTTTAAAGTTTTGAGTGCCCATATTTCTATAGGCGTGGAGACTTTAATGGTCCATGACAAAACATATGTTGTCCAAATGTGAAAGAGGGACCTGGAGAGAATTGAAGCCTCTTACTTGTTTTCTTTCTATTTGTTCTCTTCTCAAATCACAGAGCTTTATTTGAAATGTTTCTGAAAACTATTGGAGCACTTTATTTTCCCTTTATTCTAAAAAGTATCTTTGCTTTTGATAGTTTCCTTTCTATTATTACCTTGCAACACATTCTACACTATTTTTTGTAAAATCTCAATGGTGTGGCAATTTTCTCTTGATGATTACTTAGTTGGAGACCTGCATTATTTCTTCTGCTGTTCATTTTTTCCAAGTAAACATTTGTAATGTTCTTTGCTTCTATTTTTGCCAATGCCATTTAGCTTCTTACAAATTCTAACTTTTTGGCTATGTCTATCTGACTGTGAGCAAATAGAATTGAAAAATCTTGAGTATCAATTCATCAGGGCTTATTTGTGCATCTCTCAACATCTATGTCTTTCTGAACCCCATCAACTAAACAACTAAATGGTGGGTAGTGGTGAATGAAACCTGAAGGTTTTAGCTAAATTTAACTCATCAGTTTAATCTGGATTAGTTATGTTCAAGAATGTATATATTTGACTATGGAAAAGCTTAGAGGCATTAAAAATAGACTTATTTGATCATATGGCTAGTCAATACTCCAAATAAGGAATCAGAAGGGCTGACGGAAGCATCACCAGATGAATTTTTTTACTATGTTATTTAACACTGTTTAACACTCACTTCCTTTCAATCCTGAGTTAAATTTTGAAAGTTAATAAAAACAAGATCTATAAGGGTTCCATTTGCCTGGTTGAAAAGAGTCCTTGCAGGACTCAGGACACCTCTGTTTTCTACTGTGCTTCCCTGCACTTAGATACCACACACAGGCCAGCTGACTATACACACAGGTGACAGAGTTATCACCTGAGCTACCTTTCAGACAGAATAACTAATTATATTCATTCTATGAATTCACCCAGAAGCCATGAATTCTTGCTTCAAAAGTAGTAGTAACAGGAATGATGACAATTTAACAGTAATAACTACTATCAATATATTAATTATTGGCTGGGCATTGTGGCTCACGCCTGTAATCCCAGCACTTTGGGAGGCCAAGGAGGGCGGATCACCTGAGCTCAGGAGTTCGAGACCAGCCTGGCCAACATGGTGAAACCCCGACTCTACTAAAAATATGAAAATTAGCCTGGTGTGATGGCACATACATGTAATCCCAGCTACTTGGAAGGCTGAGGTAGGAGAATCGCTTAAACTTGGGAGGCAAAGGTTGCAGTGAGCTGAGGTCATGCTATTGCATCCAGCCTGGGCAAGAAAAGTGAAACTCTGTCTCAAATATATATATGACACAACATATATTGTTAAATTTATATATATATTATATCTGTATATTACATATGGATATAATATATAGTCACATATATAAATTATGTTATTGCTATATTTTTATTAATTTATTATAATAATTTATTATTAATAATATACATTATATAATTATATATATAAATTATTTTGAGCTGCAGGGTAGGAAGAGGAGACAGGTGATTGCCATCGATGTAGTTCCTTAGTTCCCACCGAGAACTTTCCATGTGACCTTCTGTTACCTCTTAATTCTAAATTATTACTGGGCTAATAATAATAATAATAATAATTATTTCCTCATCTGTTTTTGCCCATCTTTCTTGTCTCACAGATTATTAGAGCATTTCCCAGAGTTTCTTTGCTGCACAGTCATCATTATCATGGATAACCAGATGAGAATATCTTCTCCTTTGGCCTAATTTTCAGAAATGCAGATTCTGGGTGTGTGTTAGAAGAAAGGGAGCTCTGTGGCTGAATTTCTATCAAATCCTTTAACATCCTTGGCTGAATGACATCTCCAATTTTCTCTGGGCAAAAAAATGGGTTTCTAGAATACTTGTTCACAGGTTTATTTGGGAAATACGCATGAAGGATCCTCTGGTTCCTATAATCAGTAATAACTTAAAATGTTATATTTCACATATTTTGAGCAAAATATTGAATGCCAATTTCACATGATGGGTTCATTTTCTTTTCAGAAGTTTAGACTTATTGGAAGTGAAGCTTATGAACATGAATACAGGGTTTTCCTGTCCCTGTATTCCAGAGATTTGGTAATTTTAAGATTTCAAATGAACAGCTTTGAAATTATGTTGTTTGTGCACTGAGGACAACTGGGTATCATGTCCTCTAGCTCTAAGTTGCCTTTCATTAATAACTTATCACTTCTGACTAGGACTGCGGGAAATGAAAGTGCAATTCTGGCTAAAAGAATTGGCAAAAATAAAAGTCATAAGCCCTGGAAAAAATCCTGTAACTGTGGTTTTATCTGTAGCTAAACTCTATTAATCAAGTTACTAAAACTAAAAAGTCACTTACAGCTTGAGGTTGAGGAAATTGTTTTTGTAGGAAAGCTCTTTCCTCAGAATGTTTAACTGGAAGACGGTTCAGTGGGTGATAGGACTTCAGGTGCTGTACAAATTCTGGGAGACTCTCCCCACAAGGTGTAAGTGTGGAGCTCATGAACATTTGCATCCCATCAAGGAGAAAACTGTTGAAGACTATCTATTCCACTTTGCCATATAAAGCTGGCCAAATGTCTTCCTGCTGTTTTTCATTTGTTTAAACTTCTCTAATATGCAGCTAATTTTCTAATTATTATAATGATACATTTAGCAATAACATTTCGGTGAATCCTGCCTTAGTAATTCCTCTTGCAACTGGAGTCTGGACAAAAGTTATGGGGAAAAAACCAGGCGTATTAAAACGATTGCATTAGAGAAACATTTTCCATACAGGTGTCGTGCATTCTGGATACTGACTCAGGGTCTCTGAGCACCTTCACAGAGACACCCTAGATATACAGCTTGTTGTATCTTCTCGTAGTTCCTTTCTTTCCAATTAGGGCATGGGGCTCTTAGCAAGGCTCTGAAATAGAAAGTGCCTTTTATAGGCAGTTAAAGAAGTACCGTCGATCTTTAGTACAAAGTGGCTGGGGTATTTGTCTTTTAGAGAAAATAATCTACTTAAACAAAACCACCTTTCTGATAGTTTAGGGAGAACCCAATGTTTTCAAAAAATGTTTGAAAGGCAGTAATTTCCCAATGTGAACCCACATTCTTTACCCATTATATACCCAGTTAGCTTTCTGAACCTCTAGAATGTGTCCTTATCTTCACCTAGCTAATGCTGAAAATGTCATGCATTCATCACTTCACCTCATCACTACTGCAATTCTTTTATTTTTTTCTTTCTGTTCAGTGGTTTTGTTTTAGGAAAAAGGGGTTAGATGTACAGCCTTGGGAATGAAAGGTGTCTCTTTTAAATAACAGAATAAATATTGTATGGATAGTGAGAGTGTTTTTGTAATTGCAGGCAAGGACCTGTGTTTGCTCCTGTGGTCTCCTCAGCAGGTAGATTTCTGCTAGCGCTTGCTGACATTTTCCATAGCAATAAGAGCAACCGATAAAGAAACTGAAGACTGCTTTGTGGTTAAATGGGATAAATGCATAATGAAAAAAGAAAGCATGATTAATTCTTCTCTTTGGGATAATGGAATCAGAACATTGGTGCAGAGACTTCTCCCCACCCCGTGAATCATCACTGTTAGACTGCTTTGGGATGTTTTCAATATAATTTGTTTTTGTGTCTGATTTATTTATATATATCAAAAATAGAAAATCTTATTTACAGTATAATTTTAGATCATCTTAGAAAATATTATGTGTAAAACTCTGCCTTAAACAATAATGGTTAAATTATTATGCAAGGGAAATGTAAAATTAGTAGTGCAGAAATTACTTGTGAAAATAAATATAATTTAAAAGCTATTGGAACCCAAAAACACATTAAGCCTTGAGAGAGATGTGACTGTGATCTGAGTCTATATGGCCACAACTTCTGTTTCTCAGATTTATGGATTATTTCACTTTTTTATTTCCCTTGTTCTGTACAGTGACTAAAGATAATTAAATGATGTCAGGGAAAAAAACCTCTTGCCTTCTTAATGACCCTTGCTATAAATTAACTTCCCTTTGTTGTTCTGCTTTGCTTAAACCAGATGACAGAAAACCCAAAACTATTCCACCCTCTGTAAAAAATGTTAAATGTACCCTTCCCTAAAAGAAACACTGCCTACAACTAGTCAAACTGCTGTAACTATGAGCCAAGCTTGTATGAATAACTTGTAATTCTGCTAAAAACTCTATGTCTGCCTATATAAATATTAACTTCCCTGCTTGGGAATGCTGACTCCGTTCTTTTAGAGTTGGTGTTTCCAGGTGGGCTTTCCTCAAACTTTGTACTTGAATATATACTCTAAATTGGATTCTGACTGTTTAGATAATTTTAGGTTGACACACTTTAAGGATTCAGAGTCAGAAAGTTAACACGGGAACAAGTTGACTGGAAAGCTTCATGGGAATAGGTAGAACTTGACCTTAACCTTGAACAATGAGTGGGCTTTTTGAGTCAGACAGGAGAAAATGATAGAAGCCCTGAAGGTACAAATAAGAAAGGGTTCAAATGAAAAGAGTTGGTTCTCAGGCAGTAGCAAGAGCACCAACACTTGATGTAGCAAATGGAATCTGGCTGTGGAGACTTAATAGCTGAGGAAGTCAACCTCTGCTTTGCAGAGTAGATAATGGTGAAGTGGTAACTTTTCAAAGTATTTCTTTCTTTCTTTTCTAATTTTTTTTTTTTTTTTTTTTGCTTCTCTGAACTGTGAGAGACAGGGTAATAATTTCCTTTTAAGTAAGTTAAGTAAGCAGAAGTGTTTAAGAAGGTAAGACCTTGAAAGCCAATTTTGGAGGGAATGAGTTGGCTGTGATGATTTGCCTGGGGACACTTTGAAGGTAGAATTCATTTCATCTCAAACTTTTCACACTTGGAAATGTCATTTCTCTAAGATTGTGTTAAAGGATCTTGAAATCATTTAAAAAATAGAGACAATAAAAATCCTATCACTGTGCCAAATATTCTACTAGGTGTGTTACATAATGTTGTAAGTTAGCTCTTTCCAGCTACTTTATGAGGTAGATGTTCCTATGCTCATTTCACAGATAAAAAATTTTAGCTTCAAAGAAGTTATTTGGCTTGCTTGACATCCCAGAAATATGAGGTGGCAGCGCTAGGCTTAACTTCAGGAGACTCTGCCTTTGCATTCATGCTCTTGTATTATGTGCCATAGAGAGGACAAAACAATGGGCGGTGATCCAGAAGCTTATATCATTTTTTCATGGAGGATGATCCTTGCATACATGAAATTAAGCCAGAAAAAGATCTGAGACAGTACATAACTTAGTGCTCTACTACAAGGTCAGGCTACAAGTGATTGTCAGTAAAGAGATGAGATTTCTACTTGTTTCTCCTTCAGTCAACCACTGCTATAATTCCAATTGTGCATATTTGCAAAGTTTACATGGCACTTTAAAAAATGTCTTAAAATAAACTTCACAAAAACTCATTAATAAGAGGTAGGGTATGTACATTTTTTTCCACTTTCTTGGAAAGAAAAACTGAGATTCAAGAGGTGCTAAATGACAGAGATAGCAATCAAATCCAGTTTTTGTTACTAAGTCTAATAGCATGCTTAATTTCTACTTAGTGTCTGATTGCCAGCACTATGTAGCAATTTTGACTATTGGAAAGATGACTGAGTACGATCTATCATCTTTGCATTGTATCTGTTCATTATATCTACTGCAGCTTGCAATTATTTTTTAAATTTTATTTAAAATATTTCTCTCCTTATAATAACTTCATTTTTCTAATCCAAAAGGGTTCATATTTTCTAATTAGCTATTCTTGGGATGATCCTCAAGTGACATTTCTAATTTCTTCTATTCTTTTGGTCCCTAGTTTTAAGATTTCTCTATAAATGCAAAACCACTACCCCTCACATCAAACAGGATAGAATAATGTTGACGTTGCTAATGAATGAATATGAGAAGTAGGAACCTGGTGTCAGGGAATGCATCTGTAGGTCCTGTTTCTTTTGCACAACTCTAGGTAAGGTTAGTTATTCGTTGAATAATTATATTTCATTGAAAGGGCAGAAAAACAACAGAGACAAAATCCTGGTTCCTTAAAATGTGCTATTCTTTCCTTATGGATAATGGCCTCTTTTCAGAAATAACTGAGGTTACAAATTGAACTTGTATTATAGCTTATCAAAGACTTGGCCTCACTTTTAGCCCTCAGGACCCTTGGAAGCCACTGAAAACCTCCTGCTGCTTTTCCCACAACCTTTGCACCAGGACAGCCCAGCCACATTTATCTCTGCCATGTAGAGCTATGGGAGAAAGTCAGGGTCAAATCATTAGGCATTTTTTACACCAGAAATCAGAGTCCTAGTAGGAGGTGGGTGACAGCTTTTTTCTGGGAGGAAGAGATAGAAGGAAATGCATTTCATATTCACTGTAGTGTAATTTGAGACCATGCCTGCCGGGCCCCCTGTTGCTGCATTCTTCAATGTTTAATCCCTTGTCTGGGGAAAAGCCTATACCAAAAGCCTAAAGCGTTCTCCAGTCACATCATAAGCAGGGAGACTTAAGAATCCTGAGAGGTATTACTACTGAAAAAAAAATGGAAAATGCAGTGCAATCGTCCGCAGCATTAACTACATTTAAATGCATTCAGCAGTCTGGAACAGTTCTCCTACACTAATAATAGAATGAGGAGAAGTTTCTTCAATGAGAAACTATGTTTTGACTCTGAGATTCAATTAAAAGGATTTAAAATGAAGTGGCAAAGGAAAGATTTCCTGTGGCTGTGTGATATCACAGGGCTCCATGCAATTGAAAAGGAAAAATGCAAACACACTAAGAGTATCTGGAGAAAACACATGAGGAATGAATATCAAAGAAATCAATAGGAAAAGTCACGTTCCCTAAGTATAATGTCAAGGAAACTCTATTGAAAAAAAATATTCATAATATCTCCTTCCAGGGGAATATGTAGAAGGAAAGGCAAGCATTTTTAAGAATAGCAAAACTACACCAGAATTTAAAACTAAAATTAATAATCTAGCTGACAAAGACCTATGGAAGGTGTTTATGTGTTCCGTGGGGAAAATAAAATCAATGAGAGAAGGAACATATTGCATTTATACAGAGCTCATGCTTTATGCCATTCTAGTCTCAGCACGGTATTTTTGTTATTCCAAATGATTAAAGACCCACTGTAGCCCATTAAGTTTTTTGTGAGATGATGATATAGTAAGACAACAATGAATATTTTGCTGCAATTCACGTTGAGAGGCTGGAGAATATACTGGCTGTATGCTTCCAGAAAAGAACAATAAATACCCCTTGCAGGTTTAATGAATGTACTTTTTCTTTAAGGTGGCTTAAATATGTATTTTTAAAAGAATAGGGGTCAGACCTGGCTGATACTCAGCTGTAGGTGCAGTACAGCTGAACAGGTTGTTGATAGCCAGCATTCTTTCTCATTGGTCAGTGCACAGACAGAATCAGCTAAATATTCAGAATATAACTCTGAGACAGGGCATATAGTGAATTTTTCCCTTCTTTATTTGTAAATATGATATAATATGAATTATTACAACATGTTTTGGTCACAGATCATAAGAATAGCACATTCTAGTTTCACATGAAATATTGCTTCAAATAGAAAAAAAGGTATTTGTTAGTGAGCTTTTTATCTTTTTTTTTTAAAAAAGCATCTATTACTGAATATTGAATGAGAACATAAATGTAATTATAATATTTTCATTGCTTAATTATGTTTAATTACTTAGACAATAAATATATTTTCTTATCCTTAAAGTATACTCTTATATACTAAGAACAAAATTATTTTAATTTTAAAAATTTTAATTACATACATTCTTCTTTCATTTAAAAGTTTTCTGAAACAAACAAAAAATATCTACTAAATCTTATAAAATTAAGCTGTATTTGTCATGTATTTGTGAATAAAACATAAACGATAAAGTCAAAAATTAAACCTTCTCATGCATAATCATTGTCAGGAATCTGGTAATATTTAAACATTGAATATTGGACATTAACTTTGAATTATTTCTCTAATAGTGATGATAGTTCTTTGCTTCTCATTTAACATGACTTTACTCAGTACCAAGGGAATATTAGATGCTATGGCAGGCAATGAGATTATAGAGGTGAAACCCATGGTCTCTTCTGGATGTTTGAGTCTACATTGGGGTCTTTTTTGGGTTTACAAATCTATTCTTATCCTTTCATTACATGACTTTGATCTTTTTACATACTGTGACAGAGATGGATCAGGGCATAAGGAGTATTCTATTACTCTACAACTGGATAGTAATAATCATAATGACATGAGCCAATATTTATTAAATGCTTATTATACATTTGGTTCTCAATGTTTAATTTTACTTAATATTCATAAAATTCGTATGATAATGTTTTGTTGCTCTTTCCATATTATAGAGAGGAAACGGAGAGAAGGCCCAAGGTCAAACAACTTGTATGGCTGAACTGGTGTGCAGAATTCACTGTGACCTTGATATGCATTGATGTAAATTCTAACCTAATAATTCAACCAGAGAGCCTATGATATCAGGAATGTTGCATGCATGAATGTTGTCTCTACCCAAACAGACTGTAATTTCTTGAGGAATATTTCTTCTGAACTGTCTCAAGAGATCAGCTCAGTCTTGGGTGACAAAGAATCCTCCTGTGTGCTTATTGGTCAAGCTGCAGGGCTTCCTTCCCAGTGGTTAGCTAGCTAATGGCCCTCTGGAGGCCTTCTGACTTGGAGCTAGGTTTGACTCTGCAAGGTTTTCGGCCCCTCAGCTAGTGTTTCCCAGAGGCATCAGGCCTTGCCTTTAGAGATGGTGCTCTCCCTTTGAGAAGCTGTACTGTTACTTTGTTGTTACATTACTTTTTAGTATCTGCTCTTTCTGCGTCCTTGCTCTCTGCAGTGTAAACCTTCTTATTCCCCTTCCTAGCAATTTCATTTTCTTTCTCAGCTCTGCCCTCTTGGAAGGGTTTCTATGAGTGATTTGCTGCTATTTCTGAGATTCTCAAGTGCTTCGACAAACACAGCCCTTTTTATCTCTTGGTGACTCCCCAGTATGGTTTTGTAATCATCTGCATCTTGGAGGCTGCGGGATATCTCCCCTTTCAGCTGGTTGTTCTTACGGTTCATTTCCTTACATGGTATCTCCTCTCCTTTTGGAAGAAAGTGTTGTCTATTTGGGTTCCATCTTTGGTTCCACCTCACCTCCTGCTGCTCCTGCTACACAACTGCTGATTCTTCACTGGGCCTGCTGCTAGATGACAGTGCTGTCCACAACTGACTACCCATATCCTGGGGTTTGGTGATATGTTATCTGTGGCTCTCTGCTCCTCTTTCTTGATCTCACCTGAAGAAAATTCCTTATTTTTGTGTCTTTCCTAAAAATAGATCGTCTGTTCTTGCTTCATCAATGAAATGTCTTCTCTTTCCTCTCTGAAGGTATTAATGAGATATTTTCCTTCATTGTCTCCTGTTCTGCATATTCTCCTTTTCTTCAAATTATTTATTTTTTGTTTATTGGCTCACTGTTTGTCACTTTTATCAAATAGCTGGAACCTGGCAAACCTAGGTTGTTCGCTCTGATTTATGAGCGGACATCATGAAAACAATCAGTCTTTTGAGTGCGTGTGAGTTTACCCGTTCTGAGCTTTAAGATAGGGTGATTGCTGCCAGGCCTGCTTTCTGGAGGAGGCTGTGATGTCAGGAATTTTAGGTTCCCACCTAGAACCAGTCAGGTTTCCGCCTAGAACCAGTCAGGTTTCTTGGAGAAAGACCCTCTCATTTCTTGTCTGAAGGTAGTAGACCTAGCTGCCTTATCTGAAAGCTGAGTGAAGAAATGGAGTTAGGTTAAGGAATATGTTTCTTATCACTCTGTTGTTAGTATGGTGTCCCTGGCATCAACCTGTCCCTGAATTCTGAGATCCTGTATATTACCCTCTGCAGAGAATAAATCTCTAGTATTTTAACAAGGTAGAGAGAGGAGAGGGAACTAAGTAGGGGAGGAAATCTAACTACGTCTTCAAAAGTCTCTCTATTTTCAGCCCCACCTTCTTGTTGCAAATTGACCTGGTGCCCCAATTCTTTGAAGCAGTGTACATCAGAGTGTGTCTCTGCTTTTCCAACTGCTGAGACAGTTTTGTGTTTTGTTGCTCAGCCTCCAGAATTTTATTGCTCTTGTCTCTTGTCCCATTTTGTTGCTTTTGTGGGTTTACGATGCTTGAGGAAAACTTTTGTTGTTTTAATGGAATCGTTGAAGGGAAGCAAAGTAAATTCATGCATTTGGTTCACCACCATTATGCAGAATGAGTTCAAAATTGGCACTGTGATAAATACCCAAGAATATAAAAAATGGGCACCTTTACAAATTATATATTTTTTTTGCCTTTTTGAGGACAGAGATTCCACACCTTTGGAACATTTATTACTCTACTTTTGGTATTATAATTGTCACAAGATCTGGAACTTCTGTTCTGTCTCAAGCTCCTCTGCAAAGAAATAATCTGTTTTTCTATAGGAGAGATGCTATCTTTTACTGCATTACAAATCTAATTTATAGAAAAAAGCCTGTCATAAGTTTTTTTAATGTTCTGAAAAATTACTACCTTATGTCAACACTATAAAACTAAATCTTTAGCAATATTTTTCTAAGCCATTAAATGAGGGTTAATAATTACAAATGCCTAAGATTAAGCTTTAATTATAACTAAAGTGTTTCCACTTTGAAAAATGTTGTTCACCCCTTCCTTCTAACAACCTTCTCCTATTGGCTTTATTTTACTAATTATTACAGAGGGACAACCTGTTATTTTTAAAAACAAATCCATTATCTGATTATTTTAGCATATATTTTTAAGGTACTTATGGTTGTAAAGCAAAGTACCCATAAACCAAGAACTGCAAACAACCATTTTATGTTGCTCACAGTTTTGTGCATCAAGGAATTTGAATGACTTGGGCTAGGTGGGTTGTCTCTGGTTCATGTGACATCATCAGAGTTTCCCAAGACTTGAGGATTGCGTTTCAAGATGAAATCTTCACTCATGTGGCTAGAACTGCAGTGCTCCTTGGCTTCTCTCTCATTTGATCTTCCAGGCCCTCTCATGCATCTTTGGCTTTTCCAGACTAGCAGTCTCAGGGTAGTCAGACTTCTTATATGAACAGTTGATTTCCTTCAGAGCAGGCATTCCATGAGCAAGTGTTTCACAAGATAGAAAGTGGAAGCTGACCTGGGCCTGGCATAACATCACTTGTGTTTTTTTCTGTTGGTCAGAGCAGTTACAGAACCTACCCATTCAAGAGGAGGTGATATAGAGGCCTCCTCACAATGAGTGAAGTGACAGAGAATGTGCAGTCATCTCTAGCCTGCTAATCACACACACACACACACACACACACAGAACAAATATATAATATATGCTGCCTGTAAAAATACATGACTAATTTCAGGACCTAAAGAAATACCTGGCGGCCGGGAACGATGCCTCATGTCTGTAATCCCAGCACTCTGGGAGGCCAATGTGGGCAGATCACCTGGGATCAGAAGTTTGAGACCAGCCTGCCCAACATGGCAAAACCCTGTCTCTATTAAAAATACACTGGGCGTGGTGGTGGGCGCCTGTAATCCCAGCTACTCGGGAGGCTGAGGCAGGAGAATTGCTTGAACCTGGCAGGCAGAAGTGGCAGTGAGCTGAGATAGTGCCACTGCACTCCAGCCTGGGCAACAAGAGCAAAACTCCATCTCAAAATAAATAATAAATAAAGGCAATATATGGCATAATGTTTTGGAGGTTATAGATACCTGCTTTATATGGGAGTTCCTCAGACACCTTCCTTTCTTCCATTTTTGTCATCTGTTGATATCTTTCTGGTAGAATTTCTGCTAAGCTTCTGCTGTAGCTTTGACTGACATCACTTGTGATTGCTGAGAACAAGGCTTCAAAGAGAGAATTTTCTGAAGAGCCACCAAACTGCCTTTTGGACAGTACTGGGTTTGCCATCTCATGCCCCAGAGGGTGTGGCTGTGTTTGAACCATTATCCACGTGCAATTAAGATGGTAGAGCAGTATACAAAGTATCTCTGCCAAGGAAATGTCATCTTTCAAAGCACCAACTGTACAGGAACCATAGCAACAGTTCCTTAATACCAGAAAACATAACCTCATGGAAAAGACACAATCTTGACTGATCTAGCTGCTTGACCTTATACAAATAATAACATTTCCTATGCATTTTTAAAATTTATAAAGTGGAACCAATCATTCTTTTATCAAGGGATTGTTGTGAGAATGAAATAACACATTGAGTCACGGTATCTGGAAAAAAATTGGAAGGCTATAATAATTAACATTATTATGTTTTGAGGAACAATATAAAATGTACTGGTGTAACCAGCTCCAGAGGTAATGTACCTTAGCATTCATTATACCTAACACTATTGATATTTAACGTTAAAATATATTGGGTTCTACAGACTCCCTGAATCTGTGCCAGCTACAAGTTCATTCAAATAGTAATTAAAGTAAGGCCCACTGCCTTTGAGATATGATCAAAACTTTCCAGAAGATGAGCACAGTAAGTTGTCAGTACTTCTTCTCTGATAGTTTTTTATGTGGAATTTGCTAAGACTTCATCTTAAATCCATGAGCTTTGTCTGTCCAAAATTCAATAAATTCCACTTTTGCCTGCAGTATGTGATGCAGGAAGTCTATCCCTTTCTTAACTTCCATGTGGAAGTCATTAGGACACATGTCCAGTTCATTAGGACAGGGTCTGTCACGTAGGTATTATCACCATTATCATTGTCATCATCATCATTTTACATATTCTAATCACACATTGATTTCAAAGAATGCAAAACAAACCCCTGACCTTAGTCACTTACCATTTTGAGGGTGACCTGTTGATAATAAAGGAGACTACATAGGTCAAGAGATCAAGACCATCCTGGCCAACATGGTGAAACCCCATCTCTAATGGAAAAAAAAATACAAAAATTAGCTGGGCGTGGTGGTGCATGCCTGTAGTCCCAGCTACTAAGGAGGCTGAGGCAGGAGAATTGCTTGAACCCAGGAGGCGGAAGTTGCAGTGAGCCAAGATCACGCCACTGCACTGCAGCCTGGCGCCTGGCTACAAAGCAAGACTCTGTCTCAAAAAAAAAAAAAAAAAAAAAAAAAAAAAAAGATGTGGTTTGGAGACTGTAAGTCATCACTATTACTAGAAAACAGCACAAAGCAACACAACCAGTCTGAGGAAGCTCATGATATGACACAGAGGCAGAACTTGAGTGAATTTATGGCATCCAGGAAGACTTGCTTCTCTCATTTGTGGCCTGGAGCTTGTGGTCCTGAAATAATATGCTTGCTAGTAATCACTTTCACAAGAAAGGGGCATTAGCTTCAGAGACCCACAGAGGTAGATTGCAGTCTTCACTGCATTACTCAATGGCTTTGTGTCTTAAGGAAAGATAGTTAACTACTTTGATACTTGGATTTTTCAGCTGTAAAATGTTTATCGTATAAAAAAGTGTTGTGAAATTTGAATGTGATGATATATGTAAAACTCCTAACAATACTTCTACTTAACATTTATATCAACAATAATTGATTAAGGAAAGCCTGCCTGCCTTTGTTTGTTTGGTTGGTTTCTTTCTTTCCCTTCCCCCTTCTCCCTTCCTTCTTTTTTCCCTTTTCCCTTTTCCCTTCCCTTCCCCTCCCCCCTTTCCCTTCCCCCTCTCCGTTTCCCTCTCTCCCTCCTCCCTCTCTCCTTCCCGACCCCCTCCGTCCTGTCTTGCTTCCTTAGTCCTTTATTATCTTGCTCTCTGTATTTACCTGATTACCTCATCGGGATGCCTCTTTAGGTTATTCTGAAGCTCTTACCAGCTATTACATCACATCATTACATCTTAAAATAATATATACACTTAAAATAAATCATTTTAAAACATAATCTTTGTACTATGATACCTAAACTGTTAATAATTAGTAGAATTACTTGTTCTTTATTATTATCATCATAAAATATTCAGTCCATGTTCACATCTCCTTATCTGCCTTATAATTATTTTTTACAATCTGTTTGTTTGCATTGGGATCCAGTTAATGACTGCCTATTGCTGATATGTCTTTCAAGTGTCTTTTAAAAAATAAACTTTTTATTTGAAAATGATTCTAGGTATACAGAAAAGCTGCAAAGATAGTACAGAGGTTTTTGGTATATCCTTGTGAAAGTTGCAGATACTAGCATGAAATCACTTTTTGTCAGACCCAAACAAATTAGAGCCAGGAAAGCATGAAGAGGGAGAGCTCATGCTTGCATGTGTGAGATAAAGACTCTCTCAAGGACTTTCTAAAATAATCCGACATCAAAATTATTCCTTCTTTAGGGATTGCAGCAATTCAAATAAGATACTCTTGGACGAACACCTGCCCAGTAATGGCATCTCCACCAATGAACTGATGCTAACTCTGGCTTTGAGCCTCTGAAATCAATTAACTCTGTTTCCCAGTAGTTTATGTGAACTTCTCCTTGTGCCCACAAAAGCTTCTGTTGGCCGGGTGTGGTGGCTCACCCCTGTAATCCCAGCACTTTGGGAGGCCAAGGCGGGTGAATTACAAGGTCAGGAGTTTGAGACCATCCTGGTCGACATGATGAAACCCTGTCTCTGCTTAAAATTTAATAATTAGCTGAGTGTGGTAATGTGAGCCTGTAGTCCCTGCTACTCAGGAGGCTGAGGCAGGAGAATTGCTTGAATAGGGGAGGTGGAAATTGCAGTGAGCTGAGATCATGCCACTGTACTCCAGCCTTGGTGACACAGTGAGACTCTGTCTAAAAAAAAAAAAAGCTTTTTACCCTCCTTCTTCAGGTGCATATGTGGCTGCCATACCCATGGATCTCAGATTATAATCCTCTTTCCTAATTCCCAAATAAACCCAACATACTTTGAGACATTTTTCTCTGATTTTTTTTTTTTGGTTGACATTCTTTACTCAGTTTTTGCTAATGTCAGGATCTTACATAACCAAAGTACTTCAACACTAAGAAATTAACATTACTGTAATACTAAAAACTAACTACAGACTTTATTTGAATTTCATCAGTTTTTCCACTAATCCAGTATTTATTCTAGGATTCTATATTTAGGTTTAAGTCTCTTTTAAACTCTAATTTTCCTCTATATCTTTTTTATTGCCATATTTCATGTGATAAGCCAGACTCTTCTTAATACAAACTATAAATGTGAATCGTAACTTTATACTTGTGCTATTTTTAACATGTTTCTCTGTACCTTGAATTTCTCATAATTTGGTATTATGTATAAATATTTATCAAATTAATAATTTATGCATGTATGTATTTATTAGTTGGTATTAAACTACTTAATGGACAGGGTTGTATACTTTCATGATGAGATTCCTGAGTCTAGTTTTCTCTCCTGATGTTATTAGCAATTGATGATCATTGTTTAGATCCATTAACTCATTAGGGGTTACAGAATGGTGAGATTCTAATTCTGTCATTCTTCATCATATATAAACTAAAATATTCTCATTATAAGAAAATTTTCCTCTGCAACTATAAAAGGAGAATAAATGTTTGCTTTCCCCTCTTTATTTAATAGTTTTCAAAGAAGTGCGGTCATTTTCTAGCATCTTTCAATCATTTGTATTTATAAGCTACTCTGTTTTCATGGCCCTTTTTCAATATTGTTAGTTATAGTTTATGGATATAGATGGTCAGAGAATTTTAAGGCTTATAGAAAAATTGTAGAAGAAAGGGCAGAGAGTTCCCATATACTTCCTCTCCTCACACACAGCTTCCCCTATTATTAACATCATGCACTAACATAGTATATTTGTTACAATTGATGAATCAATATCAATATGTTATCATTGATTAAAGTCCACAGTTTACAGTAGGGTTCACTCTTTGTGATGTATAATTCTGTGGATTTTGATGAATATGTATCATGTGTCCACATTACAGTATGACACATAATAGTTCCATTGCCTTAAAAATCCTGTTACACCTATTTATTCTTTTCTTACTCCTAACCTCTGAAAACCACCGATTTTTTTGCTGTCTCTACACTGTTGCCTTTTCCAGAATGCCATATAGTTAGAGACCTATAGCATATAGCCTTTCAGACTGGCTTATCTCACTTAGCAATATGCATTTAAAATTCCTCCATGTCTTTCTGTGGCTTGGTAGCTCATTTTTTTTCGTCACTGAAAAATATTCCATTGTCTGGATGTACCGTAGTTTGTTTATCCATTCATCTATTGAAGGAGATACTGATTGCTTCAAGTTTTGGCAATTATGAGGAAAGCTGCTATAAACATTCATGGGCAGGCTTTTTTGTGGATATAAATTTTCATTTTATTTGGGTAAATACCAAGGAATGCAATTGCTGGGTCAAATAATAAGACTATGTTTCACTTTATTAAAAAAATGCCAAACTATCATATGATGTAGTTATATTTTGCATTCCTACCAGCAATGAATGAGTGTTCCTGTTGCCCCTTACACTTGGCAGCATTTAGAGTGTCAGTGTTTTGGATCTGCTCATTTCTCATAGGTGTACAGTGGTATCTCATTGGTTGTTTTGTTTTTTGGGGGGAGGGCACAAGTGGGGGACAGAATCTGGCTCTGTCATCCAGGCTGGAGTGCAGTGGTGCAATCTTGGTTCATTGCAACCTCTGCCTCTTGCGCTCAGATGATTCTGCCACCTCAGCTTCCCGACTAACTGGGACTACAGGCATGTGCTACCATGCCCGACTAATTTTTGGTTTTGTTTTTGTTTTGAGATGGAGTCTCGCTCTGTCACCCAGGCTGGAGAGCAATGGCATGATCTCTGTTCACTGCAACCTCCACCTCTTGGGTACAAGCTATTCTCCTGCCTCAGCCTCCCGAGTAGCTGGGATTACAGGCACCCTCTATCATGCCTGGCTAAATTTTGTATTTTATTAGGGATGGGGTTTCACCATGTTGCCCAGGCTCGTCTTCAACTCCTGAGCTCAAGCAGTCCACCCATGCTGGCCTCCTGAAGTATAAGAATTATAGCCCTGAGCCATGGCACCTGGCCTATCTCATTGTTTTAACTGTAATTCTCTAATGACATATGATGTTGAGCATCTTTTCATATACTTATTTGACATTTATATATCTTTTCTGGTGAGATGTCTGTTCAGATTTTTTACCCATTTTCAATTGTTTTCTTATTGTTGAGTTCTAAGAGTTCTTTGCATATCTTAGATATACATCCTTTATCATCTATATGTTTTGCCAATGTTTTCTTCCAGTTTAGGGATTATCTTCTCATTATCTTAGAAGATTTTTTCACAGAGCAGATGTTTTTAATTTGAATGAAATCCAGCTTTACTGATTTTTTTCTAGGAATCATTCTTTTGGTGTTGGATATAAAAAGTCATTGCCAAACTCATGGTAACTTAAATTTTCTCCTGTGTGTTATCTTCTAGAATTTTATAGTTTTGCATTTTATTTTTAGGTATATAACCCATTTTGAGTTATTATTTGTGAAACGTGAAAAGTCAGTGTTGAGACAAACTTTTTTGCATTTGCATGTCTAGTTGTTCCTGTATCACTATTATGGTCTCAATATGTCTCCCCAGATTCATGAGTTAAAGCTTAATATCCAATGTGACAGTATTAAGAGGTAGGATCAGCTGGGCACAGTGGCTCATGTCTGTAATCCCAGCACTTTAGAAGGCCAAGGCAGGTGGATCACCTGAGGTCAGGAATTCAAGACCACCAGCCTGGCCAAGATGGTGAAACCCCATCTGTACTAAAAATACAAAAAAAAAAAAATTAGCTGGGCGTGGTGGCGGGAGCCTGTAATCCCACATACTCAGGAGGCTGACACAGAGAATTTCTTGAACCCGGGAGCCAGAGGTTGCGGTGAGCTGAGCTCTCACCACTGTACTCCAGCATAGGTGACAGAGCGAGACTCTGTCTCAAAAATAAAAATTAAAAAAAAAAAAAAGAGGGGCAGGTCATTAGAAGGTGATTAAGTCCTGAAGTCCTCATGGATGGGATTAGGGCCCTTAATAAACAGGCTTGAGGGAGTGGGTTTCCTCTCTTTTCCTTTTCTGCCATGGGAAGATACAGCATTTGTCAACTGTTTTGCCCTTCTGCCCTTTCACCATGTGAGGGTACCTAGAGGGTGCCATCTATGAGGAACAGGCCTTCACTAGACACTGAACCTGCCAGCACCTTGATCTTGAACTTCCCAGCCTCCAAAACTGTAAGCCATAAATCTCTGTTATTTATAAAAAAATTATGCAGTCTTAGATGTTTTGTTATAGCAGCACAAATTAACTAAGAAAAGCACCATTTGTTGAAAACACTATCCTTTCTCCATTAAATTGCTTTTGCTCCTTTGTCAGAGGTCCATCAACTTTATTTCTGTGGGTATATTTCTGGACTGTCTATTCTATTCCATTGATCTATTTGTCAATTTTTAGACCAAAATATGAACATTAGATAATAGCATAGCCTGGCTGATTAACCACTGTTTTGAAGTATCATAGTTCTTATTTTCTGGATGACAAATTTTGATAAAAGTCTCTCATGAAGTAGAGTATGTTCTTGCATTATTCTAATAATCACCCTGTTGTGAAGGTATGTTGAGACTTCAATATCATAAGACAGTATAGATAACGGAAAAACTCAAAAGCTATAAAAGGAGAGGAATTAATGTGAGTACATGATAAATAATTGAAATATTGGCCCAGCGCAGTGGCTCACATCTGTAATCCCAACACTTTGGTAGGCTGAGGAGGGTGGATCACCTGAGTCAGGAGTTGAGACCAGTCTGGCCAACATGGTGAAACCTCGTCTCTATTAAAAATACAAAAACTAGCCAAGTGTGGTGCGCGTCTTTGTAATCTTAGCTACTTGGGAGGCTGAGGCAGGAGAATCACTTGAACCCAGGAGATGGAGGTTTCAGTGAGCCAAGATCATGCCACTGCATTCCAGTCTGGGTGACAGAGCGAGACTCCATCTCAAAAAAAAAAAAAAAATATATATATATATATATATATACACACACGTGTGTATATATTTAATGGGTTATGTAAAAGAAAATTTAGACATATTATGTATTTGCATAGACTGTAACTAAGACTAGTGGCTAAAACGTAAAAGGGAAACATTTTTTATTAAAATATTTTTTTTTGCCCAAAATATATTTGAGATGTGTGACTCCTTTTCAGTCATTGGTTAGAATAAAGCAAATCCCTGGGGTACACTGTAGTAGAGTTGCTACATCAGATGGAATTTTAGGTTAAGAGACAACCGGCCTGGGATGGTAGCTCACGCCTATATCCCCAGCACTTTGGGAGGCTGAAGTAGATGGATCACCTGAGGGACATGGTAAAACCCATCTCTACTAAAAATACAAAAATAACCAGGTGTGGTGGAGCATGCCTGTAATCCCAGCTACTCAGGAGGCTGAGGCAGGAGAATCGCTTGAACCTAGGAGGTGGAGGTAGCAGTGAGCCAAGATTGCGCCACTGCACTCCAGCCTAGGTGACAGAAGGAGACTCCATGTCAAAAAAAAAAAAAAAAAAAAAAAGACATCGAGGTACCTCACCACTTGAAGTCTATAATTGTATGAAAGCTCATCTGAAGAAATAGATTCTGAACATAGGGTACTTGGTGGTGTAGCCCTGAATAGAACTTCTGAGCAGTCAGGGCAAGGTAGAAAGGACACAGAAGACTAGCTAGTTGAAGAGAAAGCCTTGGTAGAAAGTGAAAAAAACAGAAAATACAACTCCCTTATTACCACAAGTCTAAGTCTGCAAACACATGCCCTAAAATGGTCCATCATTAGCATGAATAATAGATCCTTCATTCTCCTCCCATCTATTTTGAAAGACAGCTCATTTTTTCAAGGCTATTTTCTAGAAATAAGAATAGCTTTGAAAACACAAAGCAATTGGGGCAGAGCATTCAGGACTGGGACTGACCTCAAGAAAATAAATTTGCTGTGGACTTTCTGTGGGGCAGGATAGCTTATAAGAACAGCTCACCTAGAATTTTATTTCAGTTTAAAATCAATATCAAAACAATGCACCATTCAGCATTAAAAAGCTCATACCAGAAGGAATTTTAGTTGCTATGACAGAAAGAGACATCCATAAGCCAGTCAGTGAGATAATATGACAAGTTATAATCCTTCTATAAGAAAGCATTTCTTTGGTTAAGGTCACTTATTAGCAAGGGGTGAATCTCTGGAAAATAAATGGTTAGCAGGGTTTATTTTTCTTCTTTCATGTGAACTACCTAATAGGATTTTTTCAACACAGTGAATAATAATTAGTTGGTATTCTATTCTCTGGTATGAATAAATTGAAACTGAATACTTTTTCTGTTTAAGGGCAAAGAGAAGATGACAATAGCCTCGTTCTGCTAAAAAAAAAAAAATCTCCATCACAATTAGGAAGACAAAAGAAATCAGCTTTGCAAATCATTAGAACTGAATTTGATACCAATTACACTGTCAAAAGTGAATATAATTGAATTCAAGTCAGCAAGCTTTGACTATATTATTTATACAAAGATACTTAAAACTCAATTTAATCAATCTTATAAAGCCTGGATGTAAATAACACAGAGTTGGCTGAAGAATTTCATCTGGATTGGAATCAAATTTTCCTTTGATATTCTGTATAAATAGGTCATATTCAGTGCTGTGACTTCCAGGTTTTTTTTTTTTAAATGTAAAAACCGTCATTGTAAGAGACCTAATTGACACATTTTCAATTATCTTTACTTTTATGTTGTTATTTTAAATATGTGTAATCGACACTTAGGAAATACTCCAGTTAGGGATATAAATCCTTAAACTTGACTCATGTTGAAGGAGGCATGCTAACCTTGGTAAACAGACTCTTGCCATGTCATAACCTGTGCTTCACGGTCATGAAGCAGTAAACACTCCTCCCTGTAAGGTGACCCGTCTACTCCATTCTTCCTGTTTTTATCCATCTGTGTTTTTTACATCCAGGCTTTATAAGATTGATTAATTTGAGTTTTAAGTATCTTTGTATAAAATAGTCATTTTAAATTGCGACCAACCTTATGATTCTGACAGTTACTCTGATTGTCTGGCCATATTATTGGTGCTTATTAACTTGTTAAAGTAAAAGCAAGAAATGCATTATTCAATGAATATACTTATAGGACATTTATATATTCCCTACCCTTAGTTTTAATGAGTGAGATAAATAGAAATAAAGAAAAAAGACATTTTTTTTCCTAACTTGCAAAAAAAAATCACTCTCTACTAATATTATTACAAAGAATTAAATGGCACAAACTTCCAAATACATCTTTGTTTTTCATCTGATTAAACAAGCAAATGTATGTCAACATGGCTTCACACATATTTTGTATCTGCACAGATTATTATAATAGTAGTTTTCATTTTTTCCTATTTTATATCCAGCCTTTCTTTTTTCCTTTGGCAAATGAAAACCCAAACTTCAGGGTTTTAAAATTATATTTGATGGAGTACATGAGGAGATAAGAAAGGTCCTGGACTAATTAATGAAGGGGCTTGCTAAGCAAGCACTGCTAATAAACAGCCTCCCATAAAGTTCTCGGAGGTGAGCTCTGCATCCCACCAGAGCCCTATCATTTGTTGACTTCTTCATAACTCACAAACTGCCTTCCCATTTGTAATGGAGAAAGGGCAGAAACTAAGGAAAACCTAAAGCTTGCAAACAGATTTCATGTGTAAAGCCAAAGCCACTGGAGGCTGCAGTGATATGTGTTCAGGCATCCGAAGCTGTGTCCATTCTCCCCTAGTGGTGAAAAGCAAGAATACTTGGGTGAGGGCTAGCAAGGACATGGAAGCGAGGAGTAGTGGGCTGCCTGTCCTTCATCTAGCATCACAGAGATGATTCCTGCCAGGTGAGAGGAATGTGATGTAACACATCCAAGTAGTTTGTGATGTAGAATGTGAAGATACATCAAATTTTAAGTTAAATCTTACCAGCTTAAAGGTCATAGATGGACACCTGGCAGGTAGATTTCAAAAGAGAACATCCACCCTAAAGAGCGAACATTTAGCATTTACTATGAAAACCTTCTGTCCTAAATTACTTCTTTGCCCTTTCTAAAATAAGTATCTTCCCTGGGAGAGCTGATGCTTTTGAGGTAAAAGCCAAGGTTTCCATCCTTGTATGAACCACTTGGCTTCTGAGGAAAAAGGATAACAGAACGTAAGGCAAAGAAACAAATTTCACAAGAGTAATGACAAAGGAAAAGAAAAGATTTAGAATAACCTAAAGTATAGGCTATACCAGCACAGATCGAAAACATATTGTTTCATGAGGTGTAGGGATGCCCTTATTGATTGGTACAACAGTGAGTGAGTGATTTTTAGCATTTGAAAAATGACTAGAGATTCCAAACAATAAATAGTTTAGAGATATAAATATAACAAATTGGAAATCGTCCCAAGCGGATATTTTCTTAGGACATAAACAAACCTTCATTATAGGACAAACCAAATTAATTTATGCACTTCATGTAGTCACTTAATAATTCATTCAAACATATGCCTGATGCTGTACTAGGTACTAGAGATGCAAAAATATTCTACCTTGAAAAAGACAAGTGTCATTCACGTATAATTAATTATAATTGCAGTAAATGCTACCAAGAAAAGATATTTACATTTTCACTTGGAGTTTCCGTTTATATTATAACCAGTTGAGAGCTTAACAGAGTGAAATGCATTGCTCTTTCAAAAATTTCTTGTTCTAGCCTTGAAAAGGAACTAAATTTGAAGAGAGAAAGAGGTGAAAGTAACTTCTTGCCAGGCTGACATTCCTATTCCATTCAACTTTTCTTTTTATTATACCCTAGACTCAATCACTGAGGCCTTTGATTCTCTTATTTAGGAATGCCTTCGCCTCCTTCAAGATTAGCTCAAATACTAGTTTCTTGTTGACACATACTGGAATATGCAGTAAGAACTAATAATTTCTTTTTCTTTACCTCTGTTGTGTTATATCTTTTATAGTTCTTACCACATTTACTTGTTAATATTATTTTCTACTTGAGGTTGGAGACTAATTGAAGGCAACTCTATTCAGTCCTTCTGATGTCCTGCATGTTTGTGGTGTTTTATGAGGTAATGTTTTTCGTCCTCTTATTTGTTCAGTAGTAGGATAAATTATTTTATTAGCCAAATACTTTATAATTGACAGGATAAAAAACTGGTGAATTAAGTATATGCCCATAGAAGGACCTTTTTCACAAAACGTTTGCTTCATGAGACTGTTTTCAGATGGGAAAGTGAGAATCCTATTTATTTAAATATCATAAAAATGTCCAATAATAGCAATTATTGATATCAATGAGTAGTATTTATTCAAAGCTTCTTTGAACATAAAAGTTTCTCAAACATACTTCATGAAGAAATAGTCTTCAAAGTTTCCCCCAAACTATAGAAAGATTAATAATAAACTAAATATAAAGAATTAATTTTCATAGATCAAAATAAATTCCCAGCTAAATAATTTTCTATTTTCATGATTCTGGAAACAAAACCACATATACCCACATAAGTTTCTTTCTGCATTAGCATGATTTTATTATTTTAGGAAACCTTTGCTTAGGGAGAAAAAAGTTACAAATAATTATTATTAATTTGAGAAATGCCTATAAGCCCATTTAAATGAACATTAGACTGTTGAACTTTTCAATAGATAGCATGGAAAGACTGTTTGCTTGCAAAAACTCATTGAAACTCTCTCCTTAAAACCTTGTCTTACTGTGTCTTTCAATCCTAAACTATCATATGATAAATCTTACCAAAACCTAAACAAATACATTGCCTTAAACCAACATCAAAACCTCTTTAAAATCCTAACTTTGTTGTTTGCTTCTGAAATTCTACCAAGATTACGTGAAAGTGGTGATATTCCTTGCCACCATAAGCAATAAGCTCAACAACTTTTTCTTATCAACAGGTAATTTTCATAGCATTTTGTCCATTTTTGTTGAATGGTCCTTTTTAGTTAATCAGCTAGGATTTTTACATACCATTCAAACATACTGTTTCCCAGATTAGGTTTGAGTTTAACAAATTTCGGGGTTGGGGAAAACACAGAAGTTTAAAAAGTGGCACTTGGTATTTTTATAGAATGTATGAAGCTGCATTTTCATAAACTGGGTAGTGTTTGAAATTTCAAATAAAATATATTTAGGCTTTTATTTAAATAAAAAAATTGATCTCAAATAATTTTCTTTGATTATTTAGTAATCTGGAGTTTATACATGAATGCTTTTTTCTTCACTCAGATAAAAAGGTTGTCGTCTGGTGCCCTGAAACCATAAAAATAATGAGTTTCCATTCTTAAGTCATCCTAAATCACTTTATGTAGTTGTTCTTTATGAATACTTGTAGTCTGTGATGTAACAATTCTTCACTTAGTTATCTTACACAACTTCTCAGAACACTAATGTTTTGGCCATTTATGTAGCTTCAAGTAGCTGAAACAGAATTGGCTTTGGATATAGTTGGACCTGGATTTTACTCTTCGTTGTGGTTTGTACTGCATTTGCTATCATTGAAAATTAAGTAATCTTTCTAAGCTTTCATTTCCTCATCTGCAAGATAATGATAATACAACTAAATTCTGAGATTTGCCTTGAGGATGAAATGAGATGGGGAATGTAAAGCACCTAGTGCAGAACCTGGAGTGTAGGAGGCACTAAGTCATTGATAACTATTTTAATTTCTGTTATTTGCCATCTTATCCATGGGCTTCACTTTGACAGTATCTTCTGCTGAGTCACTACGTTTTTGCTGATGCATCTACTCTTCTACTGTTTCTTTAATATTCCTTTCTTCCAAATTATTCCATGTAAAATGTACTCTCCCAGAGCTTATGTTAAGTTATTCAGTGAGCCTCAGTTTACTGAATAGCCATAAACCTTGGTTTAACTTGCTATCTAAATTGTGGGCCAAAGGCATTGCCTGAGTTAAAGTTTTATTTAATCCTTTCCTGAATATATTGAATCCCCCTATTTTAAACCATAGCAAATCAAATATAACATATAGTCCCATGTATTTTTAAAATGATCAATCTTTATTCTCATATGCAGTTTAAACTATACAATTTAACAATTCTATACTCTGAGATTTCACATGCAACCCACATACCTAAGACATTTTATGGTCCATAATAACTTTTCCAACATCTTATTTCAGATGGTCTACAATGAAGAATTGACTTTTCTTTGTTCTCAAGCAAAGGACCTTTGGTAAGTTTCCAAAACATAAAGTCATGTAAGTAAATGTTAACATTAGAGGTGTAATCAATCAGTGATTCAAAATATTCTGTGAGGGACACCTCTAATAGCTATTTTTTCCACACATCTAAAGGCATTGTGCCTTCTTTGTATGTGAAAACAATTCTAACAATCTACCACAATCAGTACAACATCTGTTGGCTTTCCAATAGTGAGATTAGAATTGTAAATTCTAGAAGATACAGATTAGAAAGACTTTGAAGTTGATGTAGTCCAGATAACTTATAAGCAGCTAGAGGTTCAAGGACTTGCTCAAGTTCACACTGCCCATTAATAAGGATGCAGAGATTCATCTGTAGTACTCTAACTCTAACTCCCAGGCCAGCACCATTTCTACTTTACTTCAGATTTGGTTTGATCTATGCTCTTTCTCAGTGTCTCTACTGAATTAATGACACACATTTGTGAGATGGATGGCCGGAGCTATTGCCATTTTTCTAAAGAGATGTCCATCTGCCCTCTTCAGTTCAACAGAATCCCTGCAAACTTTTCTTTCAATGTCTTCTTTATTTTTGTCAAGCCTGGGAAAATGAGAAAAAATGCAAGTGCCAAGCATTGCATTGATCCCAGTGGAAAGCCTTTTCATCATAAACAACGAATAGGTGTTGAACTCTCACTTTACCTATAGTATAGTTTATCATTTCCATTTTTTCTTATTCTGCTGAGTGTCTCCCTTTTGATATTTATGTCTTTTCTAGAGAATATCCTTTGTTTAAAATTATTCTTAGTTTTCCTGCCCCCCCAAAATAAGCCATGTGTGAGTTTTATTTTATACATACGCATTTGCTTGTGGGGAAATGTAAACTTCACATACTGGTTATACTTCATATGTTACTCCTTCATATAGTCAAACTTCATATGGTAGCCTCCTTCATGAGACAAGGTGATGAAACTGCCTTCTGCAAGACACATTTTTTAAATTCAGTATCAAGCACACATACTGTAGCTGTATTACTTTCCTATAAGTAAGTAATTTTGAAAAGAAAAATGTCACAGAGTTGCTGTGGCCATCATGTATATGGGACAAAAGTGGGGGGATACAAAAGAAGACCAATTGAGTGCTAAATGGCTGAGTCTGGGTGTGAGGAATAATGACGCCTGGAAGAAAGTAGTAGTCTTGAAGATCATGATAAATATAAGGATCTGGGAAAATACACCCAAAGGATTTGCTGGTGGACTGGATATGGGGCACAAGGGAAGAAAAGCAGAAACATGATATCTACTATTAAGTTTTTAACAAATTGTGCAAATTCAAGTGAAGATATCAGATCGGCCATTATGGTGTTGCAACTCCTGGGAAGAGGTGGGAGGCATCAATATTGATGATTTGTTAGCAATGTCACTGTCAAGGTCACACAGGAATAGTGAGGAAATGGAGATGACTGGGCCAAGTACTGAGTGAAAGGAGTAGGTAGATCTGTGAATAATACAATTTAGAACGAGAATGTATTTTAGAGGGAGACAATAGTCAGCTGTGCCAAGTGGTGCTGTGAGATTGGTAAAGTGAGGGCAGAAAAATGCCCATTGGTCTTGGCAGCTTGCCTCTCATTGATGATTTTGAGAAGGAAGATTTTAGTGATGAGATAAAGAGGGATGATCAATTACAGTAAAAGTGAAGAAAGAATGGAAGCAGAGGAGAATGGCGTTAGCAGGAAGAAAATTAGCCCAAGAAGTTCAGAGAGGGGAAATAAGAGGTTGTGGCAGATAAGGTAGTTAGAGCTAAAGGAGTTAGTTTATTTTTATTTTTTTACAATAAGTAAACAGATAAACAGAATTATACAATGTGACTCATTCCAAATTTTGATGTGTTAAAAAAATTGTAATTTTATTTTGTCTACTGCTAATCTTGCCTATTCATTAGCTGACACCTGCCAACTAGAGGAGAAAAGTTAATTAAATGTCCTTTTCCGGTTAAAATCTAGCCCAATATGATGATTTACATCATCCTACTGATAAATATTTTTAGAAGAAAAAAGTAATCAGGTTCTTATGATGTCTCCCCGAGTTTCTTTCTAATAGAATTTCTCTCTTTTATGTATGGAAGGTGGGTGTTGCTTTTGCATCCCTATGGTGAAGAAAAAGACTCAGATCTTGTGTAGTTTATTCTTTTCTTGGTGATGGTCTTTTTTTCTGGGTATTTAATGCTGAAATCTTGGCTCTAACTCAAGGTCTGCTTACTCTTGCAGGATCAATTGTCCCTGGCTCTCTGAGCATTGACTCTCTCCCCGAGTCCTTGTTATGTCTGTATTCTATCCTCTAGCCCAGTGCTGGAGACCAGCCAATGTGAAAAAGTCATTTTATGAGACAAGGCAGGCCCCATGGAATACCCATAGGCTATCAACATAACATTCATACCCCACACACACTGAGGGCACATCCAGATATTTAAACATCAAGAGCACTCTCTGGTAACCTGATCACATTGCAACCCCAAGTTGGTAAAATTAGGCCTTGGTTTGGTTTGCAAAGCCAGTGAGTCAGAATTGGTCTTTCCTAAGTTATAAAGGCAGAGCATCCAGTACTATTGGTGATACTTGCATTTATTCAATGCAATGTTTTTGACACTCCACCAAAGCCAGAGAGAGAAGTATTTACTTACATCTGGAATCATCCTCCCATCCTGAGTCAAAAAAAAGCATGTTTAGTATCTATTCCATTTTTTAATGCCTGCATTTAAATTTTACATCTCTATGCTTTTCCTAGGTATCCAAAAGGAAAGGAATTTAACTCTTCACTTTATATTCTATGCTGAAGAATTCCTGAGACCAGTGTTAAGAAAGGTAAAAGCCAAAAGTTCATTATCTATATTTAACATATTGTTCTTCCTATACATTTTAATATGTTGGTGAAAATAATCTAGTAGAGGAAAAGAGACCAATGATGGAAAAAGAAAGCCAATTCTAAGAGAGAAGGCCTTGCATAGGGAAGAAAGGATGGAATCTGCAATACAAATGGATGTGTTGATTATTGATAGGACCAGAGACACTTTATCCATTTTAATAGCAGACAAATGGGAAGCATGGGTGCCTATGCAGGAGGGCGGGAAATGTAATGGAAGAAACAGGGAAGCCTTCACATCTGATTCCATCCATGTTTTCTGTGAGATATGAGACTACGTCATCACCTGAAATTGAGAAAAGAAGAGAAAGTGCCAGAGATTCCCACTCTAAAGAGAAGATGAGAAATATTTTATAATTTTACCTTATTTCATGTATAAGACATTTCTCCTACTTGAAATGTTGGATATTTCTTAAGTTTTCACAACTTCGCCTGCTTTATGATTAATATCAAAGCATCAATAATTTTTTAAAATCAATGTTTAACTGTTCCAGTCATTAAAAAAATACAAAACAGAATAAGTTATAAACTTATACCTTTTATGTGTTAGCAAAAAAGGTTATAGTACTCAGTGATGGCAAGGTAACGTATTTGTAACTTACACTGCATTAATGCAACTGAAATGAGTAAAAATGTTTTATTCATTCAGTTACTAATTTATTCATCAACTATTGACTGTTTCTTATGCGCCAGACAATTGTTTTAGGCACTAGGAATGCATCAGAGAATAAAACAGATGAATATCTCTGTCCTTGATGAGCTTTCTTCCTAGTGGAAAGAGAAGATAGATATAGTAATAAAATGTCAAAAATAAAGACTAATGATTACCAATTGAGGACTTGCTATATCCCAAATACTTTGATTGAATATTCTATTTATTATATCATTTGATGCTGAAAATAACTCTATTAGGAATACTAAGAAGGGAAGCTGTGATTAGCAAACCATATAGAGTAAGCTTAGTGAGTAGTAATAAATTACAGTACTTGTAGATCATGGAGCTATTGGTGAGTCAGGAACAGAAAACCAAATAGCAGTAGAAATGGCTAGAGTAAAAAATGAGAGAAGCTTCTGGCCTGGGGACAGTACTCAGAAGTACTGAGTCCTGGCCTCTGGGCCAGGTACTTTCACAGGCATTGTACATACCCTAGGTTGTGTAATCCTCACAAAAGCCCTATGAGCAGGTATTGTTATCCTCATGTCATGGATGAAAAGCCTGGAGGTTATAAACCATACAAGATCACACAGCACATGGCAGAATCTCTTTCTCTGCAGCTTGGCTCTTCTCTCTTACTCATAGACTCAGAGAAACTACAGCAGGGAGGCTATTTTTTGAGGAATAATATATTAAAGTACATGAGAGGAGGGAAAAAAAGCCTTCTTGGCGTTGCCAAAGATGATAGCATGAATGAGAATATAATTGGAGAACATATGGCTGCTGATGGAGCTTATAAAGACCATGCAACATATGTGGGAAGATGGAAGAAGACAGAAAGAGATACAGGTGAATGAAAAGTAGGACAGTGGATTAGTTCAGCAGGTTTAAACACTGACCTCTATACTCTCTGGTTCCAGGCATCTACCACCTAATCTATATAAAAAGTTATTGGTAGTCAAAACTAAAACTTGGCCAGGCGCAGTGGCTCATGCCTGTAATCTTAGCACTTTGGGAGGCTGAGGCGGGTGGATCACCTGAGGTCAGGAGTTCAAGACCAGACTGGAGAAATCCCGTTTCTATTAAAACTATAAAAGTTAGCTGGCCATGGTGGCACATACCTGTAATCCCAGCTACTCAGGAGGCTGAGGCAGGAGAATTATTTGAACTCAGGAGGCGGAGGTTGCAGTGAGCCACGATTGCGCCACTGCACTCCAGCCTGGTTGAGACAGTGAGACGCTGTCTCAAACAAAACAAAACAAAACAACACCCTAAAATTTGCAATACACGTCTAAAGTGTCTGAGGGATTTAACTACATAGTAAATGAAAATTTTTCAAAATGTGTGGTCATTATTCTCAGGCAGTTAATTTTTGTTAAAATTCTCAGTTTCTGTATCTGGGCATGACATAGATTAAATCAAACTACCTTAATTTGGAGAAATTCTGTGCTTACTTATGTTCAGGTAGGGAGGTGAGGACACCTGTATCCCTACTTATGGGCAGAAACAAATGAGTGTTGCAGAATTACTATTCCACTCAATTGCCCAATACTTCCATTTTACCACCATCTCTCTTACCTGGGTTTTTCCCAGGCCCTTAATAGTCTCTTAACAGGTGTTCTTGCTTTTCCTTTTCCCATACCAGTCTATTCTCATCTTACTAGATAAAGTAATATTGCTAAAATACGAGATAATATCACTCATCTGCTTAAAATCTTGCCCCATTTCATTCAGATTCAAGGCCCACAAGACCTTACATGTTTGTGTGTTTATAATTTTTATTGTGTTCCATTTCTTTCCTCTGCGCATACATACTCATCCCCTTGCAGCCATATTGATTCCCTTCCCATTTCTCTAACATGCCAGGTAGCCTCTCCCATAAGAGCTTTTGTTCTAGGGGCTGGTTATCTCTGCTTAGAAGACTCTCCCCCAGATATCTATATGACTAATATGTGACTACACAGTATTTTCCTGCCTTCTGGGATTCCTTGTTCTGTTATCTGAATGTCACTTTTTCCATGAGGCCACTCCAGCTCCATCTTACTTTGCTCTATTTCTTACATACTCATAATATATCAGTTAATTATAATAAATGCACATTGTCTATTTTTCCCTGAAAGAGTATTACTCTAGATGAAAGGAATCTTTGTTTAGTTCAGTAGGTGTATGCTAGGTACATAGTAGACATTCAGTAAATATTTCATAATGACTGGCTTTTATGTCAGTAACTAGTGTTTCATTGCTGAATATAGTGACCTATATACAGCTGGAACCCGGTAAGTACATGAACTGGTTGATTTTCTAAACTGATTGATTTGTAGGTGAATTCACATCTCCTTGATCTAATTTTCCTGGAACTTACACTGACATATACATTTCCACTTGTCTCCTCCTTGTGGACAGACCTCCATTCATTCTCCTAATATTTCAAGTTTAAGCATATCATTAAGTTCTACTGAGTGAAGACACTGGGCTTGGACAGTAAATGTCTTTACTCCTTGCTTGTCCTAAAACCATAGTTGCCTGAGAACATTTACCACTTGTGTCAATTCACGGGGGAGAGGTGGGGAAGGGTAGGCCACTGTGTTTCAATTCCTTACCATTTCACTCACTCCTCATTTTATCTTTTATACATATATATGTGTACCTTAGTACACAAATACATACTATTCATAATTAGGAGAATTATTCAGACTTGATCATAGCAGTATTTTCATATCTATAAACATGTGCAAACTATAAATTATCTTGGTGTATAGGTTTTTTTAGGACATTGCTCTTGTCCTTAATTTTTTACATGATTTCTCTTGTATTTCTTTATGTAGTCTCTTTCTGGTCTTAATGAATAACTTGCAATTTTTATTTGTATTTATTCTTTTTTTCAAAGATAGAATATTCTATAAATTTTGTTTGAAATACAGGAAAATCCTTCATGGGGTTATCAGGTCATTTACCCATTTGGGATTAATGGAAAATTTTCCAATTGATTACCTTATCTTCATTACCAGTGAAAATAATTTTATGGTTGTATATACTTATCGGTGCAGTTTTTTCATAGTCTTCTAAAAACTCCCTAGTAAAGAGTAATTAGAAAAGCCCTTCTGTTTATAATAAAGTCAGAATGAGTAATTTGAACAAACACACTTGCTAATTATAAATTAAATATATAGATGAACTAAAAAAAAATCTTTCCAAGCATTAAATACCTACCAAGATAATGAGGAGTAATTGGACCGAGATGTAAGAGAATGAATTCAGAAAGATGAGCCCAGAATTTGCAATTCTTTGGCTTAGGAGCATCTTTTTAATCTAGAGGAGCTGCTGAGCAGATCTTTGACAGAGCTTCAGGGCTTCAGGGACAAAAGTTGAAGTCCACAGCTTGCCAAGGGTGAGCTCCCTGGATGAACTTCCCTAGCATAAGTGCAGGAAACAAATCTGGACGGGAGACTGAGCTAGAAGTCAAACCGTCTTGGAACACATTGCAGCCCAATGTTAAGTCATTTTGGTGACCAAGACAAATTAAATGCAGGTGAACCTGGAAAGCTAGCATCTACAGACACCTGTGAAGCAAATCAAAATCATCTCCAGATGATAATAACATTATCTTGGCCTCATATTATTTCTACTACATGTTTCAAATACGATGTCTGGTACACAGGGATAACTAGGGCACAAAGAAAGAAGGCAACATGAAAAAGAATTGTCAAAAATGGCAGACAGCAAACAAAGCCCCACAGGTGTGCCATATAGTGAGAATATTAGGCCCAGATTGGGCAAAAAAAAATTTACTATACTCATGGAAATAAAAAACTTTAAAATGTTATCAAGGAATTGAAAACTACATACTATGACATTCTAGTTTTTTAAAAAAGAATTGCCTAGGAAATACACTGAAAAATACAAAAACCAAAATGGAGAGCTCACGTGATGTGTTTGAAGACAGAGTAGACGCAGATGAAAATGGAATTCATGAATAAGAAGAGAGACAAAAAGAAACCATCCAGAACAAAGCTGAAGAGACAAAAAATGAAAGTACAAGATAGAGCGCTAGAGACCCAGAAGATATAGTGAAAAAGTTTAATATATATTTACTTGGAATCCCAGAAGAGAGAAAAGAAGACATGAAGCAGAAAAAATATTTGAAAGAAGAATCATTTTTCTTTTTTTTGTTGTTATTTTTTTTGTAGAGACGGGGTTTCACTCTGTTGGCCAGGCTGGTCTCGAACTCCTGACCTCAAGTGATCCACCCGCCTCCGCCTCGCAAAGTGCTGGGATTACAGGTGTGAGCCACCGCACCGGGCCGGAAAATCATTTTTCAAATCGTTTGGAAGACACCAAGAAACAGAGTCACAAAGCACCATTTCAAATAAAACTGTGAAGACTAATTGGGAGGAAGAATAATAATAATCAGTGAATTATGTTAAATTCAATTGAATAGTATTTCATTAGGAATACTCTATTTTCTGGTACGATCTATGTAAACTGCACTAGAAAATAATCTTACTGGTTAGAGATTCCACTTAATAAAAAATCTGAAAAGATTTAGAATTAACATATCAATTATTTGAAAGTATATCTAAAAGTGACTGAAAATGGTTTATTATCTAAATTGTTTACACTTTCTCTTTTCATGATACATTTTCTTTGTGAATTCATTTTGTTTCAACAGACAAGGAAATTCATTTTGTTTCAACAGACAAGGAAAGAAAAATAACTCCAGGTATATGCAAATTCAGTCTCAGATTGAAAATTAATATATTTTCAATTTATATTTATTTAGTGTAATGAGATGAAATCACCATTGTCCTATCAGTTGGCAAGCTTTATATAAATCTGTTCATACAGAATTTTAATAGGATATTAAATCAAGGAATACAGAACTCCCTAATCTTGGCTCTTTGTTCCCTACCCCTGCTGTGGGTTTTTTTTTTTATAACAATTTTTTTTCCTTTAGTGGACATATGGACAGGTTGAATAATGTAAAAGAGCTTAGAGAAAAGCCTTCATACTTCTGTATATCTACTGTCTAAATTTTTAATTAAGAGTGACTGTGGTTGGCATTTACAGATACTGCCATATGTTGGAAGAGTATGTAAATGACAAGATTCCCCATATCCTAATTTACTGCCTCTGACTTTGAGGCACTCTTTGTGATAGAATTCCAATCTAAGGCTCAGATGAAGCTTCCAATTACAGAGTGCAATTGTCCTCCTTGAGGTATAGATGCCGGATGGTAACCTAGAAAATTTCCCACCAGAGGCTTACCTGAGAGTCAAGTGATGAAAGGAGAGAAAAGAAATCTTGGCTAATTTTCATGAAATAACCTCCTCCCTGGCACAAGCCGATGTCGGGCTTCAGAGTTCATAGAGTCCTGGGGAATGAAACTGAATGAGTCTTCACAGCAGGGCTGGAGTGCCCAGGAGATAAACTGGAGAGTGTTTAGGGCAAAAGAAAGTCAGGAGTCAGTGAAACTTGCTAAGGTATAACCCTGATACCAGCATCTATCAGTGATGATGGCCAAACCCCTTCCTCCCCTTCATGTACAAAGGAAGGAATTTTGAGGTACAGTTTGTAGCAAATGGATGTTAAAAATTATTTCTTTTTTAACAATAATGTTTACTGAGAGGTAGTCATCTTTTTAGTGTCACAAGGATAAAAATGCCCACTTTCTGAAATAGGGGAACATGTATTGGAAAGAAATTAGGGTAGAGAATGGAGAAAATAAATAGAATAAAAATATGGGAAAACAGAATATAAAAATAGAAAAATAAAAACAAAGGAAAAGCACACATTGAATACTACATTAATATCTGATAATTTTCTTATGCTCCTTATGGAAACTAGAATGGAAAATATTAAAGTGAGAAAAGATGCCTGCCTGGCTGCCTGGCTGCCTGCCTGCCTTCTTTCTTTCTTTCCTTCCTTCCTTCCTCCCTCCCTTCCTTCCTTCCTTCCTTCCTTCCTTCCTTCCTTCCTTCCTTCCTTCCTTCCTTCCTTTCCTTCCTTCCTTCCTCCCTCCCTCCCTCCCTTCCTTCCTCTCTCCCTTATTTCCCTCCCTCCCTTCGTCTCTCCTTCCCTCCATCCCTCCTTCCCCTCTTCCCTTCTCTTCTTCCTTCCTTCCCTTCCTCCCTCCTCCTACCTTCTTCTTTCCTAAAAGCTACCTTGCAAATTGAGCTGTTAAATGTCATATCATAGACATTTAGGGGAAAAATGTCTTATTTTACCAACTAGAAGATTTAGGGTTTGACCTATGTAAATTCCTGATACTCTTTCCAATCATTTGAACTTAAAAGTTTAGAGGCCTAGGGAGCTATGTGAAATTTCTCTTAACTGTTCTAAAGCTATTCAAAGTGAATTTTCTAATACACCTACAATGATTAAAAAAAAAAAAGTCCTCAGATATATCAGAATATAAGGGTCTTTACTTTTACACAGGCATCTTGCAATGTTCCAGGAGAGGAGTCTTGGTCATGGAAGGTTAAAATCTTTCAAGTGTACTAAATCACTAGAGCTTCCACTTAGGGTCCCACTAAATGCCTTTTTACCTACCATGAGGGATTATTCTCACATTGTGGCCTGCCAAGTTCTGATAGAAAACAATCAAAAACAACTAAGAACACCAAAAGAATGATCCAGAGCAATCACAGTTGGTCATAAATTTTTGTTTGCATCTAATTTCTCCTGGTTAACAGTTCCCTGCTGAAGCTATTTCTGTATAATAACTCCTTTCAGCTTCACCCTGCCTCAATAGCAAGTAAGATTTGGGGCCCCTTGTTGTTAGGGACAGAGCAAGGCACCTTGATTCATCAGACAGATATAGATGATCTAAGGTAGAGATGTGAAAGGAGGGGGAGTCATTAGCTGCCCCAAGGATCTCAAGAAACATTCCACTTCCTACTGATTACCAATGTCTTCCCCAGAAGAAAGTGAAACTTCGACAGTAATAATTTAGGACAATGCTTGGGGAACAAAGCTCAAGGTCCAAGCAGGGATCAAAGCAATTATATTCAAGTAGGTGATAAATATTATCGAAATGATGGATTTTTGATGGGACTCTTAATAATTTGACTCTACCTTTCCTACTTTCTTCCCCTGTGTTTATGTTATATGCTGTAGCCAAACAGAAGAGTTCAGTGACCACACAGATTTGAGCATTTATTTACATTGTTTTCTCCCTGAAATCTCTCCTACCCATTCATCCAAACTCATGTCAACCTCTGTCTTTTGGAACTACTTTAAATGCAGTCTCTTCATGTAGCTTTTTTGGTTTCTTTACATGAAGGCGGTATTTTTTTTTTTTTGTCTTACTGATAGTATTTTTTTTTTTAAGTTGAAGTCTTGCTCTGTAGCCCAGGCTGGAGTGCAGTGGTATGATCTCAGCTCACTGCAACGTCTGCCTCTTGGGTCCTGGTTCAAGCAGTTCTCTTGCCTCAGCCTCCCAAGTAGCTAGGATTACAGGCATACACCAGACATGCCCAGCTAATTTTTGTATTTTTAGTACAGATGGGGTTTCACCATGTTGGCCAGGCTGGTCTTGAATCCCTGACCTCGTGATCTGCCTGCCTTGGCTTCCCAAAGTCCTGGGATTACAGGTGCGAGCCACCGCACCTGGCCTTATTGATAGTATTTCCACCTCATAAGGCTTCAAGTGCTCAGCATTCGGTACCCTATGTTAATATTACTTGTAAAGATGATTAATTTTATTTCCTGGACCATAAACATTTTTAAGAAAGAGTCCATGTCTGATTCAAGAGTCTCTGAAACATTTGCAAAGCTAGCATTTGTTATTTTTTTTTGAGGTAAAATTAATAGATAAATTAGTCCTTTTATTATTTTCTTCCTTCATTTCTTCATTTATTCAACAAATATTTTTTGAGCAATTAGTTTGTTCTAGGCTCTAGTCTCAGCATTCAGGCCATAATAAAGTTTTATTTCTGGTGGAGGAAGCCATTCAGTAAACAAATTAAAATAATTACAATATAGAGTATGCTAGAAGCGATATGTAACCATGGAGAAAAGAGAAAGAAAAGAGCAAACAGGGCAATGGCTTATTCAGTTTTTAGTGAGGTCATCAAGGAAGGCCAAGCTGATTAGATTCCACTTGAGCAGAAACCTAAGGTGAAAGAGCAAGCCATGTGGCTATCCAGGAAAAGAGCATTCCAGGCAAAAGGGATAAGTCATGCAAAGGCCTTGAGGCATAAACTTGGCTGGTGAGTATTAGCAATAGAGAGCCAGTGATGCTGAAGAGAATGAGCAAGGGGAAGCAGTAGTTGAGGATGAAGTTCCAGAGGCAGTGAGAACTCTACTGTGGCTTTGTTCATCATTAGAAGGACTTTAGCTATTATTTAGAAAGAAATGGGAAAACACTGAAGGATTTTTAAAATCCCACAGGAGTAGGATAGTCTGATTTGTCTTAGAAGTTTGTGTTCATGTGGTTGGATTCTGTATAATCAGTAGCAGTAGAAGCTGCCTGCATTGCACAAATAGTAATCTATCCGCAGGCAGGGTCTCTGGTTGCGTAACTAACATTATTTGTTAGATAAAGCACATTAAGGAGCAATATATGCAGGCGTATCTGACTTTTAATTTCCTGTCACCAGGATCATTGTTCCTAAAACAAATCATAGAGAGCTGAGCACATGGGGTGTGAAGTATTGACCACTTCAATCTACTTGTTTTATCTTTGTGACTGAGTTCACTGATTTTCTCAGGGTTTCTATTTAATGGAATTTGATTTTTTTAAAGGGGCATGACTGGGTTTTTAATGCATTTCCTGATGTCAACGATTCACCAAGGATTTTCTAATTATATTACATTCCTTTGAAATTGCACATTCATTTCACACTCCTACTCTGCAGAGGGACACACTCTAAACTTAACTTGTCTACCATACTGACAATATCTAATTAGAAGGAAACAAAAAAAAATCCACTTCTGCTTGCATATTAATAAAAGTACTATATTTTACTCCTATCATTCTCTTATCCAATCTTCCTCGTCCGTTAGCCTACAAGGAAATACAAATTACAGCTTTATTGCTGCATATTTTTCTTTGCTAAATGCATTTGAATATAAATGAATTCATCGACTTTAAATTTCAGAAGTTGCATATAGGTAAATACCAGTGGTGAAAATTATTAAAATAAAAAAGCTAACTAATTTCCATCCAGATATCTTAGACTGTATGGCCCTGAGGAGACTTGGATTTAATTTGGGAGAAATAAAGCTAGTCTAATTTCATATTATACTCAGAAAAATTACTTTAGGTATCTTATACCTTATAATTTCATGTAATGACTTTATAACTATGAATTCCTATCAGTTAGAACTTAAATCATTCTAATTGACTAATCTCATTGTAATTGGAATACGTTTTTAGCAAAGTATTGGCAATTTTATAATAATCATTTTCAGATTAGGAAATAATGTTTTCTCAGATAAAAATAAAAATAAGAACCCCCATATGAATAACCTGATGAGAACCTAAAGTAAATCATAGGTAACATGGAAAACTATAAATACAGAACTTAAGTGTATTATCTCTAATTATTTGTAACTTTTGGATTATCATGAAAATTATGAGTGATATGAAAGTTTATTCTCAAAACCTACCATCATTTTTTCCTAAATTAAGGAGTAAGAGTAATGCAGCACTGATGATAATAGTCATTGGATGTATTTATTTAGTCTCTGGCACTTTACATGTAGGTCCCCATTAGAGACAAAAAGCTGAGACTCAGGGATTATAGATAATTTGCTCTAGTTAACCTGGGAAAGGGAAGGGCCGGATTTCAAATCCATGTCTTCATTGCCCTAAGTCTTATCTCTTTACTTTGCACCATCTTTCTTCATCATAAAGATCAGTTTTACCTGACTTCATGACCTGCCTGCCTCAGCCTCCCAAAGTGCTGAGATTATAGGCATGAGCCACCGCGCTTGGCCAGGTCTTGATATTTCTAAGCTGTTTCCAATATAATCTTTCATTTGAGTAAAAATAATAGCAGTATACCTAAGATAATATATACACACCTTCATATGCTCCTGAAAATTCAACAAAATAGATATGATTCTAAAACTCAAAAAATAAGTAATTAAAAGAAACAGCTATAAGAACACAGAGTTAGAACTAGGATTTTTGCCTTCAGAGACTGAAGGTGCTTTGTGGTAGCTGATCTGTACAGATTCAGACTTTATCTGATAGAAAATATGTACCAATAAATGTTACTTTATTTTCTCTTTCTCTAAATCTTGTTCCCCAATTTATCAGTGACCTAAAAGAGACATGCACAACATGATTAAAAATTTGGATATATACATTCCTGGGGAGGGTATTTTGTGTGTGTGTGTGTGTGTGTGTGTATTTATATAGTAATAAAACCAAATGTAAGAGAATTGTCCCCTAAATATGAAATAGGTCCCAGGCATTTGTTTTTACAAAGGCTCTTATATTTAATTAATAAACTTTTAACAACGTTAGATTGATTATTTTATTTTCTTAACTCGCCCCAAACAATCGCTCTTCATAAAATAGTGGGTGTGATATGTTAGCACATAGACTAACAAACATGTTTAACATTCTTTTATTTAAATCATGCATATGCCAACTAAAATATTTCTGTGTACTGTCATAGTACATATTCAACCTTCTGGGATCTACTGTCTTTGTTAAATTCCTGAGATGGAATTAAAAGCCTAATGAGTGCTTTTCATCTTTTTATGGCAGGTCACTGATTACACATGCCCCTGAATAGTCAAAGAAAGACTACTGTTAGGTAGACAAGTGGATGTGGATCGTTGCTCAGTCCAGTCAGTTGTGGTCAGGGAGTGGAATCATGTAATCCAGAGGCAGCTCAGCAGGGAATGTAGATAAAGTGAGCAATGACAGTGAAATTGAACAGATATAAATGTTCACATTCAAAACAGCTTCTCAAATAAAAATTATTAACATTTCAAATGAAAAACTGATGATGATTTTGTTAATTATAAGATCACAATATAACATAGAACATGTAATAAAGGACACTGGCCAACTCATGAGTGTCCTTAGCACGGTGACTAAAAGGGGAAGGTGCTAGAATGTATGGGATATGTAAAATGGCTTTATGAAATAATATGAGATTTGTCTTTATTCGGTTTAACTATTCATCTGGAAGGAAGAAAATACCAGTGTTACGTTATTTCCCTGGACAGAATTAGAGGGGGTGGGTTTTAGAGCCAGGTGAGAATCATCTTTAAATCAAAAATGCCCCAAAATGGAAAGCCATAGCTGTGGTTAGGTCAAATGCCTCTCTTTCAAAGCAGCAAAAGCATTTTTAAATCAAGAGAGAAATTGAGCTGTGAATTCTCATCTTTAAGAGTCTAAGAAATTCGTTAAGTGTAGTTAAAATTTTACACTTAAATTCATATATCAAATTAGATCGTGCTAGGCATTTATAAGAACAGATCTCTGAAAATTTCATAATAATGAGTTCAAAAGGTCTTAATGATTTCAAAATACATCTCCCATTTTCAGTCATAACTTTTTCTGAAGGTCTCATGTTGGAAAGAAACACTTGACATTCAATTTCTCTTCTGCAGAGATTTTTATTCTCAAAACTAAGCAGTCTGAGCTCCAAGCAATTCATCAGACTAGTGAGGACTTTCTTGGGATGATAAATTTAACTAAGCTGTTAACCTTTGAAAATGTGATTTTGAACAGAAGGAAAATATCCAATATCTAGGCTGCTCTCTTAATATTTGGCTAAAACATTGCCTGATATGAGGAAGAGTATATATAATTTAAAAATCTACCTTGAAATACTGTGTGGATGTTCTTTGTACTCAAAGAGCTGTAATACATGACATTCTGCTTCAAGCTGTGGAGTAGTGTTGGTAAAATCAAGAATGCAGTGTTGAAGTGAATATATGAATGTGTGGTAAACTATGTCTGATCCGTAACCTCCCTCTAGCCCCAGACAATAGTTGTTGATAGATGTTAAGGTATATGCATTCCTGACTTGTTGTTTTCAGATTATTCATGATATGTAGTCTGTCCTGGCCTCTCCTAGTTTATTCGAGAGAGCTTAGGGAGCATATTTTTGGAAAGAGTGTTGAATGTAGTCACTGTTGCTCTCAAAAATCTCTAGGGCAGTATCTGAGTAGGAACAGAGGCCTGTATATTCTATTACAAATCCTGTGATTCTGCTCATGTGATAGCTGGGTCACAGTGCCAGAAGGGACCTTCTTATTTTCCTGAAATAGATTTTAAAGCTAATTTATTTAAAACAAATTCAAAGCCAAATGTGGGTTAAAAATAGGGAGAAGTCTATGTAGCAAAAAATATTATTATGCTCTTGTTAAGGTTGATTCCCAATGAAGTTTTCATTCCATCATAAATCCCAGATGAAGAATATACTTTCTTTCTCATGTGAATGTAGTTCTACCAGTTGTAAAAGATGATAGAGCAAAACATGTACTACTATGTCATTAGGGTTAGCCAATTGAGATTATTAAATAAGCTGTACTCATTTTCCCTGATGTTGTCATGTTCATGAGAATAAGATAGTAATTAGAAGTTTGCTCAGTACTCTAGGAGAAGCATGGGAAAAATCACCTATAAATGGCCCTGCACTTTCAACTCAGGACCTGATTAGATTGCTGAGTGTAGAGCTTTTTTAATTTGAAGAATAATTATTTGTAAAATCAGATTAGTATGTATAATTTTTGATCTACCATGACTATAGAACAAAAGGAGCCTCTGGATACCAAGCTAACCTCAGATAAAAATACATTTATACATCCACCTTTGGGGATGACATGAAGCTAAGGTTTTCTCCAACAAGGCAATGGCACTTTTAGTGAAGCAACTATCTTGGATATATCCTTGATGCGGCAAATATCCTTTCTTAAACTTTCTTAAATTTTCTCTCTGGATATGAAGCTTGATGATCCTAATCTGCTGAGTTGAATTTTGCTTTACCCAGAAAAGTTTTCATGATTCTTTGTGCTGTGACTATTTGAGGTTATAATGACTGCAGCCTTTCTAATTCTTTCCAGTCCTATATAATGGCCATAGTTCATTCTGAGTTGCTTATCTCTCTCATACGTGTCTTTGCTGGACTGAAGTTGTCATTCAGCTATTTCTCTTTTCCACCCTGAACAACACCAAATACAACTTAGATGGATTTAGTCACTGAGAACTCCATGGCATCTGTAATGTTCATCTTTCCATGTGGTCCCAAACTCAGTGAACTCTGCCCACTATGTGGCAAATTGACATGAGCAAAAAGACAAGCAGAAAAAGACAGGAAAATGTTGTTCACTACTCTCATACACTCACTTTTAAGAAGCAGTCACTATCGACAATTCAAATTTGAACTGAAGTTAGACTATCATAAACTAATTATAGTTGGCTAGAATGGTAGATAATCATTGATTATAAATACACCAGACAAAGGTGCAGGAATGTCTAATGGAATGATGAAAATAATGATGAAGAAGATAACACCAGGCAGGATAATGTCAGGGGCAGCCACTGGGACCAGACAAGAAGAATTGAACAAGTAGATCACCAGATATTAAGGTATTAATGAGATAAACTGTACTCTGTCAGTTAAAGGTAACTGGACAGGTCAAAACAAGAAGTGATCTCCAAAATACCAGATGTGGCAACAGTAAGACCAAATAATTCAAAGTCATCCCAGGGTCATGAACAACTCTGGAAAGCAGTTTCCCAGAAAGATAAAAAGCTTAATTTTAATTTTGCTAATAATCACATGGTCAATCCTGCTCCCAGACAGAATTCTAATGGTTAAATTGATAATTGTTCTTTACTACTATAGACTAAACATTTTTCAATTCTTACATATCATACAGTTCACAGTCCCTTAGGCCACATGATTTTCAGCAACCCTAAACTTAATACCCTATGTTCATCAGCTTATACTAACAGAACTCACTTGGTCTGATCAAATTAGTTCATACGTGTTCCTTGATGCCTATTTAGAGTATTGTTCTCAACACTGTCAATGCATCCTGTTGGTGAAGCTCTTTTGATTTTAAATTAAACTCTAATTCCTAATTAAGATTAAACTCTAATTTAAATTAAACTCTAATTTCAAAGGACATTAAGATTAAAGAATCTTCCTTTTAGATAAGATTATGCTTTATTTGTCAAAAATAAGTGGTATTTAGATAAGACAAATGGAAGCAGTATTTTTCCTTGTTATTTTTCCAGTTATAGGAATTAAATGTAGACTTAGCATCTGCCTACCAAGCGCTGCCAAATAATGCAGTCAGTGCTTAAAGAAATTCTACTTTTGACGCCAGAACTGAGACTGTGTTAACAGTTCTTTAACGAAAATTTCTGGAACCAATCAATGACTTTTTCCTGTAACACATCCTCTTCAGGTAAATGCTAAGATTAATGGGTTATGTTTAGACAGTTAAAGTGTTAATAGAATTGTTTGTGTTATGCTGATATTTTTTTCCTGTGCCAAATATATGAAGCATACAATCTAGACAATAAAAACTGAGGATGTCCCAAATTAAGCAAAAGCTCATTACATTTACTTCTCAATTATTAAGACATAATAACTTAATAGTGCTTAACTTTGTGCCCCTCACTTTGCCTTCATATTCCAGCTGCCAGAATTTGACTGTTCATTTTTAGCCATCTGACATTTCATTAGCACTGTCACCAAAAGGTGAGAAGGGAAGAAAAAGGAGGCATAAATCCAATCAATCAATTTTACAGCTACATAGCAGTGATGGTAACTACTTTGGTGGAGGAAGAATTTTACACAAGTGGCAGAAATTGAATTTTTAGTGTATTGAAAGACCTTACTGTCAACATGTAATGTTCTATTGTCTAGTATTCTCAGCAACTTGGCAGATTGCATAGCAATTTAGGTAGACATGTATTAACTTAATAGCACTACCCATTTATGCATGTGACATGCCTTCCCATTATCTAAGTAACATTTTGTTGGCCACTACTATCATGAAATATTCATACTGTTTGCTCTTTGAAAATCTAGCAATTTTACTATTTGCTATTTTATTATTTACTTAGCAGTAAAATCAGCTAATTCATTCTGTAATTTCTAACAATCTACCTGGTTATTAGAAGGTTGTAGTTGTTTGAATGTTTTGTTGACTGTGATAAATGACAGAATAAATAGTGATATGCTGATCATCAAAAACCATAAAAATAAATACTTGTAAATTAATAACCACAAACACACCTCAGGAAAAATGTCCTCTTTCCTTATGCATTACACCTCTGCTGTGTACAGAAAGCTTTATGTGATGCAACTTCAGTTGTAGATTGTTTGGGCTCTAAAATAAAGGTTCTTAACAGTACAGCAAATTATAATTATTATTAGGTTGGTGCAAAAGTAATTGTGGTTTTTGGCATCACTTTTAATAGCAAAAACTGCAATTACTTTTGCACCAACCTAATAAATTCTCAAAAATTGGTGACATAAATATTTCTATAATTTAACATAACTACAGAATGGAGGGGGAAAAGTACATTTTAGTTTTATTTAGTAATTTTAGCCAGATAAAATTTATTCTTTCATAATATGAATTCACTCAGTAAAGATCTACTATAGATTATATTAATGAGGATAATAAGTTTTAAATAGTAGTTTTAGAAAACTATAATTCAAATCTGAGTTGTGCCTAGACTTTTAAAATGTGCAATAACAAACATCTCATGCAAATATGAAAATTTGAGTGTACAAGGATTTCCAGGACTGCTTATACCATTTGTTGAAACTGTGCTAGTTAAGGACAAGATAAATTCAAAAATTTTATTGTCCCTAACTATTTTGATTTGGTCATTGTCTCAACTTTCATCCACTAAGAGAGAGCCTTTCATAAAGTTACAAATAGTGATAAAATACACATTTAAAAGAAATAAATTTATTATGCATTATTGTGATAATAACCACTATATTAAAAATATATATTATCTCAACAAAAAATGTTTTAAAAAATAAAGTCAATTATATACATTTGAATATGCTTTATCCAAATTATTTTTTTTAATACAAAAGCAGATAAACTCTCTGGCTGTCACCCTAATCAGTAGTTTCTTATTTGTATATTTTGTGTGAATGTAAAATACATCTGTTGTATAAGATAAGCAATGGATAAACTTATCTTTTTTAACTATCAACAATATTACTGTTTTGTTTCCAAAAACCATCCTAATTTTTAAAACAAATTTTAAAAATTAGAGTAGATACCTGGCCAACTGGCCAGCTTGGAAATCTACTTCGCTTCTGTTGGAAAAAAAATTAACTTGAATATCTACCCGTTTTTCTTCACTCAAAGCACTAAAGTGTTAATACGTAGAGTGTTTTCACATAGAGTTTACTAGTAATTGCAGTAATATTAAGTTTGTGTACAAAAGTAATTGCGGTTTTTGCCATTACTTTTAAATTGCACAATTCTTTTGCACCAACCTAACAGTAACCTTTAATTTGGTAGTTAATAATTTGCCAAAAATTCAAGATAGCACAATGTTCAATTTTTGATACATCTTTTTCTGGCAACAGTAATTCCCAATTTATTTCATACAGTAGGAGATATACCATCAGTACAATTAATGCATGTACGTTTTACATATAAATCTACAGTGATATTTAATGCATCAATTTCTTTCCTGGTTAGCTCCAATTACTTATACAGCAGGAACTCTGTCGTTTCTTTATCTACCACATAAACACTGCTGACTGACTTCCGCCTCAATATTAATTGATTCCTCTGTAACACTAGCTTTGAAGGCTTCTGTTAACATGTTGCAAGATATTGTGACTAATTTTTAAAGATTTTAAAAAATGAAACAAAACATCCAAACTATATTGTATATCAATATAATTATTATTCTCATGTTTATGCAACTCAACTTGAATTTCTCTGTGTCTCTGTATTAGGATAGTTATTTTGGGAATTGTCAATACAATTGGCAATTTGCCGAGAGTCATGCTTTAAACCAGAGTTTGGCAGACTTTATCTATAATGAGCTGAGCAGTACGTACTAGGCACGTGGACACTATGGTTTCTCTTAACTACTCAGCTCTGTTATTTAATGTTGAAGTAAATGACAAATTATATGCAAATGTGTGTGTCTGTGTTCCAGTAAAACTTTATCTACAAAAAGAAATGGTAGGTAAGATTTAGCCTGTAGGTAGTAGTTTTCCTACTTTTAAGAAGAGTTCTGCATTAGACACTAGACATATCTGGCATAGATATTAGCCTCTACTTCAAACTAAATTATATGTCATAAGCATTCCTAGTGTTAAGATAGCATTTTAAAACTCAACTGATTTGTAGAATAATAGGAATGATTGATGGTAGAGAAATTACATAATTTCTGAGATTAGCATCATTTGGAAATGCATGAGGTTAAAAGAAAGTCTGTGACTACTTGGATCTCCTTAGAAGGAATTGTTTATTGGTTATTGTTAGTGGTTATTATTTTGCCAAGAAGGGCATGGTTTCCAAAACAAATATCAGTTTGTTGTACAATTTGGAATTAAAGTATATTGTTATCATTTTAAAATTTGAGGACTTGACAATTTATACTGGTAGCCAAAATCATACTCTAATGGAACATAGGTAAGACTAGAGTGATTTTCTTTTTTGGTTCCCTTCTGGTCTAACATGCAATATTCTATGCAAATGAACACATCAAAGTTCTTATTAAATTTGACTGAACTTTGAAAGTATGTGTGGGGAGAGCTACTCAATTTCTGGAGGCTCAGCAATTGCCCCCTGCATATCATGATTATTATGATGCTTTTTAGGGCCTTAATTCTGAGTTGCTAAATTTTATGAGGCTTTCAAGAGTTTGTTTAATTTTTTTTCATTCTAAGTGGGTTTGGAACATCTGTCTATATTTAACAATAGTTTAAATTTTTCTGGTTGTTCATCTGGTTGCCAACATTTATTTTTGTTGTACATTTAGTTCCTTGACTACTTTGGATGAATTTTTATTTTTACTTTGTATTTAGAAATTTTAAAACACATGAAATTTGAGAAAATATACCCCTAGCAGTCATATTCAACAAGTAATAATTCCACAGTAATCTTTTCTTACAACTTCACATATTTCTCTATTTTAGCTTTGGAGGAGCTAGAGAATTTTAAAGCTTGTCTTCAAAAAATACATCATGTATTTCACCAATAAAAACTTAATTATGATCTCTAACTGATACAGATATTTTTAAATAACCATCTTGCCATTATGATATATCATAGTATTAAAAATTCCTGGAGCTGGGGAGGCAGAAGTTGCAGTTAGATGGACTAGTACCACTGTACTCCAGCTTGAGTGACAGAGTGAGACCCTGTACAAATTTTTTTAAATTCCTTAATATTATCTAATATATAGTTCACATACACATTTCCAAGATTGCTTTAAAAATCATTTTTATGGTGATTTGTTTAAGACAGGATTCAAACAATGCTTTAATTTGACCCTATTCATTAATAGAGCACTTTTTTTTGAAAAGAGCAGGAAGTTAGAAATAAATTGAACACCCTCTTCAAATTCCTTCCCTTAAACATGGCAATCCACTAACTGAAAACACGTTTACAAAAACTTGCATGGAGGAATTGCATATCTTTGTGGAAAAATAGAAATAAGGACTTTAAGATCAGCAGCAAATAAAATCTTAATAATTTATATGCTTACAGGTCATTGTTGCCTTCTCACCACCGAAAGCATAAGCCCCCAAAGCCTTTACTTAACCCAGGCCTCCAGATCTGTCCTAAGCTAAGATTCCAGGTTTATTTCATACTTCCCATGTTATCCTCTAGAAATTCTGCATTTCTTCAGACAGGACCCGGTCCAGGCATTCCCTCTATTTCTGTTGCTCTTCATTTCCCTCATTCGTTGTTGTTTATGAATGAAAGTAAAAGGCACAGAACTTGAAACTGCAGTGATGCCTCCCTGATTATAATTTCTCCTAAAATTCAAGAACTCATGAACTTACTGTGGTATACTCTTTCAGCATCTCCACAAATTTTCTATGTTGTGTCCAAAAATGTTGAGTATTTTAAAAAATACTAAGGTAAAAAGAATAGATAATAATCGAATAGGGAATAAATCAGAAAGACAGTGGTTCTGCAGTGAAGCTCATGGGAAAAATAAAGGAAAATGGAGAAAAGTAAACTCTGAGCCTACAATTTTACATCATCTCTGAAGAAAAGAGAAATAGCAAACATGTGTAAAAGGGATTGGTGATGGGCAAAGATAAAGGAAGATGGGAGTGTCGAAATTAACAAATCCTGAGGCATAAATACAGTCACAGATAGGTAGGTAGGAGGAATGAGTCATCTACCACAAAGATAAACGTTATTAGTTACAATGTATAAGCATTCATTATAACTACTGGGAGGCAAACAATTGCAAATTGTCCTTCGAGCAAAGGATGGTGAATGAAAATGGTGACAGGGCCCATTAGTACAAATTTGAATGAGTGAAATTCCTCATTGCTTTTTTGAGTCATATTCCATATTATAATCTAAGGAAAGTCCCTCCTGAACTGAGATGAGAGTTTCCTTCCAAATCATAGGTTTGTGAGGGGATTCTTAGCATCTCCTAGGCAATTGTCTGCAAGTTTAGTCCCAGTCCAGACACCTTATTTGTGTTTGCTCAGTCTATAACAAGTAGCAGAGGAGAGTGTTCTCTTTTTAGGAAATTATTACTGGCAAAAGAAGAAAGGTGGCTTCGAGAAAACATGGCCTCATGAGGAGGGGCAAAGTGGTGGCCAATAAACAATTGAATGACTACTGCAGAGTTCAAACTGGAGATGACACACTTGAATCCAAAATAAAATTGAACCATTCCACTTACATTTAGTCCAATTGCATTGCTGCATATTTAACCCCATTGCATAACACAATGTAAATTTTGACTAGCATAGATTTCCTAAAATCGACAGATAGCATAAAAACTATGCATTTCTTCCTTAATTCTAAAATTCTAAGTTGAGCCAAGATTCAGCTGTTTCACTTACCATTCAGTGATTTTATTCATATATTTTTCACCTCTCAGAGCCAACATGAAGGTAAGTCTTGAGATTCCTGACTTCTTAGCTCAAGCTTGTTCTTGCTTTTGCACACCTGCTATAATTCCTACAGCTAATTATAGGTTAAGGACAATAATAGTTTGACAAACATGTTGTAAGTATTTTAATTAATTTTCCTCTGATTCTGAATTTTGTTTATGGTATTATTTTAGCTTCAAAAATTGTTGGTTTTTATGTAGTCAAATGTATTAAATTTTTAATTATTATACTTATTAGTCCTATTGTAGATTTTCTGGATATGGGTCTGTATTTACCTTGTAGCCAGAATTTCAGTGTATCTGACTGCTTGCGTATGCTGACTAATGTCCTGTGTATTTTACATACCCATGTCTGTATATGCCTCATTGGAGGTTCCTTTTTGGAATTTCCTTATGAGCAAATTTCTCTCTCTCTCTGAGTCTAATAGCCTTGCATAAATCTTTGGCTTACACAGAGTTAATTTATAGTTTTTAAAGCTTGCTCTTAATGATGCTTTTGGGAAAAATCTAATTTAAAGGGCTACTCTTGGCCAATTCTAGATATGACCACTGTTAAAGTTGGAATAGAATTTGGTTATAGCATCTGTTTTTTGCATTCTAGATCCTGTATGTTTTTTTTAATCAAATGACAATATAGGTGAATTAACTCATGTGTATGAGCACAGTATAAATGAAGCTGAGTTATTTAGCTTTAGAGATTATTTGAAGGTTCTCATCCTCTAAATGTATCAACTCTTTGGTACTAGCTACACATGGATTCTAGAAAAAAACAGAAAAAATATGAAAATGTTTGGGGTTTAAAAAAATCTAAACAGTGTAAATATTCAAAATTTTATTGATCATGGGCCAGAAGTAATATGTTACAATAAACATATTAAGATAATTAAATTAACATAGAAAAAAATCCATAATAGGACAACAGTGTCCTCTATTGTCTTTTTACTTTGTATGGCCTTGAAAACATCTTGATGCCCTTCAGAAAGGGGTAATTATTGGTGGCTACTGTACCTTCCTATTTGCATTTGTGACTCACCATAGGAATATATTTCTGGCCTATTCAAGATGTAAATAAACAAAAAGATTGGTAGAAGGAATATACCTGCATCTTAAAGCCTTTTCTTTTCATAATCGCTAACATATTGTACATTTGTAGAAATAATATTCAAATTTGATTTTGCTACATTGTGATAAAATGTGTCTATATATTCTGAGAAAGATAACTGAATAAAAGGATAAAAAAATCACAGTAAATCCTATTAACTTTTAAAGATAAATAGAAAAGTTGTAAATCCTATATATTATATTAGAAAATAACTATGAAGAAACAGCAAGAGATTACATTTCAACAGAGTTTTTCAAGCCTATAAATGCAAATTAATTGTTCTTCTTTGGAACAATTAGATAATTTGGAAGTTTGATATTATGCATTTTGGAATAAACCCTAGGCAACTTCTGCTGCATTCATCACTGAAACAACATACATATTTTCAGACACCCATTTGGAAATGTTACCTTGGCTTGTCTTTCTATGTAGAAAGAAAAGAGAGAAAAGCTTCTCTCAAATCACTCATTGGTAAAAATCAAAGAAAACTGGAAAATATACAAATGGCAAACATTAGATATAACGCATAAATAAAAATGATATAACATATTTGGCTCATCAACTGTAAAACATTTTAACTCTTATTTACTTAAAAAGTAATTTAACATGGTAGCCGGGTGATAGAATGTAGATCTAAAATGAAAAGTATTTTGGGCTGGGCATATTGGTTCATGCCTATGAATCTTAGGACTTAGGGAACAAGAGGAGAGAAGATAGCTTGAGCCTAGGAGTTCAAGACTTGCTTGGGCTACATAGTAAGACCTTGTTCTCCACAAAAAGGAAAAAAAAAAAGACACACAAAAAAAGATCTTTAAGATCATTTATTAAACACTCATGTGCCTCTACTTTAAACAAATAGTGAAGATTGATAAATCAGTACAGTTTAAATCTCCAATTTTTTTTCTCTTTAATTCACATATTAAATTACAGTGTGAGGTAAGGAGATTAAGAGTTCTTTTAGAGAGAGGAGCAGGATTTTGGGAAAGGAAAAGATGAGAAATAGGACAGTTACAACATTATTAAATTTGTATAAATCTGACTTGGAACAAAAACCTAAAGAAGGCCAAATCATGTGAGATTAATATGCTAAAGTATAAAAATGGGACTCTTTTTCTATCAGTTGACAGTTAACAATGGAAATTAACATTCATTTAAAAATAAAACAAACATCTATACAATAAACTGAGATGTAATAATGATGGACAAATACAAAATATAAATGCTTTATGTTATAAGTATATTACTAGTAAAGTTATATGCCAATGGATTAAATTATGTTTAATGAACTGGATAAATTCATATCCTAAAGAGAGTTAGTAATTTTTAAAATATATTATTTAGTTCAACCAATATATATTAAATGCTATTTTTTAGGTACTGTCCTAGAGACAATGTAAACCATGCTTTCTGAAGCAGCCTTTTAACCACACGTTTGATCACTGTAATAGGCTGACTGTCGTACCTGCCTCACTCCATCTTCTGCCTTGACAACTCTTCACCTTGGAGGTGGGGTTGCACCCTGTACATGTACTCTGTCACTGTTATCCCAACCACATCTGATTGGGTACAGAGTAGATGTCTGACTAAGGGGGGTATCTTTTCATAGGCTTGTTCCAGTAAACTTGAAATCAGGGAATAGGGAGATTGGATGAAACCCCAGATACAGCACTTGTAAAGATGGGAGAGGAGTAACCATGTTGACCCCAGTAAGATGTAGCAGAAGAGTCAGGCAGTCATGCTCAGAGGAAGAGACTAGAGCGCCCATTTGGCCTGAGAGAAGGGGGAGTGGAAAGCATAATCTTGTTTCTAAACTTTTTTTTTCTTTCATTTTTGCTTTCAATCCCTGTAAAGTGTGGCTATATTCACTGACCCTAAGTTCCAAAAATACCCATTTGTTCTTTTATCTTTCCCCTTAAATTACTACTTTTACCCATTTCTTTGTTGGTTAGTTTTGCTTAAGGAATCCTAAAAGGAATTATACTAATATTTTTTTTATTGCACTTTAGGTTCTGGAATACATGTGCAGATCATGCAGGATTGTTGCATAGGTACATACATGGCAATGTGGTTTGCTGCCTCCATCCCCCTGTAACCTACATCTGGCATTTCTCCCTATGTTATCCCTCCCTGACCTCCCCACTCCCCCACTGTCCCTCCCTTGCACCCCCCAACAGACCCCAGTGTGTGATACTCCCTTCCCTGTGTCCATGTGTTCTCATTCAACACCCGCCTATGACTGAGAACATGTGGTGTTTGATTTTCTGTTCTTGTGTCAGTTTGCTGAGAATGATGGTTTCCAGATTCATCTATGTCCCTACAAAGGACATGAACTCATCGTTTTTTGTGGCTGCACAGTATTCCATGGTGTGTATGTGCCACATTTTCCTTGTCCAGTCTATTGTCGATGGGCATTTGGGTTGGTTCCAGGTCTTTGCTATTGTAAACAGTGCCACTATAAACATACGGGTCCATGTGTCTTTATAATAGAATGATTTATAATCCTTTGGGTATACACCCAGTAATGAGATTGCTGGGTCAAATGGAATTTCTATTTCTAGGTCCTTGAGGAATTGTCACACTGTCTTCCACAATGGTTGAACTAGTTTACATTCCCACCAACAGTGTGAAAGTGTTCGTATTTATCCACATCCTCTCCAGCAACTGTTGTCTCCAGATTTTTTAATGATCGCCAATGTAACTGACATGAGGTGGTATCTCAATGTGGTTTTGATTTGCATTTCTCTAATAAGCAGTGATGATGAGCATTTTTTCATATGTTTATTGGCCTCATATATGTCTTCTTTTGAAAACTGTCTGTTCAAATCCTTCTCCTACTTTTGGATGGGTTTGTTTTTTTCCTGTAAATCTGTTTTAGTTCTTTGTAGATTCTGGATATTAGCCCTTTGTCAGATGGGTAGATTGCAAAAATTTTTTCCCATTCTATTGGTTGCTGGTTCACTCTAATGATTGTTTCTTTTGCAGTGCAAAAGCTCTGGAGTTTAATTAGATCCCATTTGTCTATTTTGGCTTTTGTTGCCAATGCTTTTGGTGTTTTAGTCATGAAGTCCTTGCCTATGCCTATGTCCTGAATAGTTTTGCCTACGTTTTCTTTTAGGGTGTTTATGGTGTTAGGCCTTATGTTTAAGTCTTTAATCCATCTGGACTTAATTTTAGTGTAAGGTGTCAGAAAGGAGTCCAGTTTCTGCTTTGCACACACTGCTAGCCAGTTTTCCCAACACCATTTATTAAACAGGGAATCCTTTCCCCATTGCTTGTTTTTGTCAGGTTTGTCAAAGATCAGATGGTTGTAGATGTGTGGCATTGCCTCCAAGGCCTCTGTTCTGTTCCATTGGTCTATATGTCTGTTTTGGTACCAGTACCATACTGTTATGATTAATGTAGCCTTGTAGTATAGTTTGAAGTCAGGTAGTCTGATGCCTCCAGCTTTGTTCTTTTTGTTTAGAGTTGACTTGGCTATGCGGGCTCTCTTTTGGTTCCATATGAAGTTTAAGGTGGTTGTTTCCAGTTTTATGAAGAAGGTCATTGGTAGCTTGATGGGGATAGCGTTGAATCTATAAATCACTTTGGGCAGTATGGCCATTTTTCATAATATTGATTCTTCCTAACCGTGAGCATGGAGTGTTTCTCCAACTGTTTGTGTCCTCTCTTATTTCGTTGAGCAGTGGTTTGTAGTTCTCCTTGAAGAGGTCCTTTACGTTTTTTGTTAGTTGTATTGCTAGGTATTTTATTCTCTTTGTAGCAATTGTGAATGGCAGTGTGCTCTTGATTTGGCTCTCTTTAAGTCTTCTATTGGTGTACAGGAATACTTGTGATTTCTGCACATTGATTTTGTATCCTGAGATTTTGCTGAAGTTGCTTATCAGTTTCAGGAGATTTTGGACTGAGACAATGGGGTCTTCTAAATATACAATCATGTCATCTGCAAATAGAGACAATTTGACTTCCTCCTTTCCTAATTGAATAGCCTTTATTTCTTTTTCTTGCCTGATTGCTCTGGCTAGCACTTCCATTACTATATTGAATAGGAGTGGTGAGAGAGGGCATCCTTGTCTAGTGCCAGATTTCAAAGGGAATGCTTCTAGTTTTTGCCCATTCAGTATGATATTGGCTGTGGGTTTGTCATAAATAGCTTTTATTATTTTGAGATACGTTTCATCAATACCTAGTTTATTGAGAGTTTTTAGCATAAAGGGCTGTTGAATTTTGTCGAAGACCTTCTCTGCATCTATTGAGAGAATCGTGGTTTTTGTCTTTGGTTCTGTTGATGTGGTCAATTACGTTTATAGACTTGAGTATGTTAAACCAGCCTTGCATCCCTGGGATGAAGCCTACTTGATCACGGTGAAGAAGCTTTTTGATGTGCTGTTGCAATTGGTTTGCCAGTATTTTATTGAAGGTTTTTGCATCTATGTTCATCATGTATATTGGCCTGAAGTTTTGTTTTCTTGTTGAGTCTCTGCTGAGTTTTGGTATCAGGATGATGTTGGTCTCATAAAATTATTTGGGAAGTATTCCCTCTTTTTGTATTGATTGGAATAGTTTCAGAATGAGTGGTACCAGCTGCTCTTTATATGTCTGGTAGAATTTGGCTGTGAGCCCATCTGGACCTCAGTTTTTTGGTTGGTAGGCTATTAATTGCTGCCTGACCTTCAGCCCTTGTTACTGGTCTATTCTGGGTTTCTACTTCTTTCTGGTTTAGGCTTTTGAGGATGTAAGTGTCCAGGAATTTATCAGTTTCTTCCAGGTTTACTGGTTTTTGTGCATAGAGTTGTTTGTAGTAATCTCTGATGTTGGTTTGTATTTCTGTGGAATCTGTGGTGATATCCCCTTTATTGTTTTTTATTGCATCTATTTGGTTCTTCTCTCTCTTCTTTTTTATTAATCTGGCTAGCGCTCTGTCTATTTTGTTAATCTTTTCAAAAAATCAGCTCCTGGATTTATTGATTTTTTGAAAGGTTTTTTGTGTCTCTATCTCCTTCAGTTCTGCTCTGATCTTAGTTATTTCTTGTCTTCTGCTAGGTTTTGAGTGTTTTTTGATCTTGCTCCTCTAGCTCTTTCAATTTTCCATAGTTGCTCATGTTATTACATTTGTTTAGTAATATCTCCTTTGTACTATAGTAAAGGCTAGTTAAACAGCCGCCATGTTGATATTGTTCACAAGTGATACCTTGGTTTTAAGTTGATGGCAGGGTTTCCACATGTATCAGCGAGACCCTTAAGCTTTGTCAGATTTACAGGTTGTTTAATGCTTCATTTATGATTTCCCATTAATAACACCTAGGCAGTCCAGGAAACGTGGACATCAGGCTTTTGCAGGACCTCACTTCAGAAATAAAATGAAAGAAATTACATTTTGATTTGCTGAATGACTAAAAAGGAAAATTGTTGGTCCTAATCCTCTGCCTTATCGTTATATTGAAGTCAATTGACTATATTTAAGCAGACAAAATAATTCTACTAAATAGAAAGATTAGCAATTATTTGTACATGAAATCCTCTGAAGTACTGCATGTATTGATACGGATCTTTTTTTCTCCCCGCCCTGTGTTAAGCATTTTAGCATCTTTCACTCTCTGAGTTAAATGAAACAAATGAAACTTAAATAAAATTATGATATTCCCAGGACAAGGTTTGTGCACATTCCTAGTAAAAATGATGAATGAATTTAGCGAGTTATTTTTAGGCAGTTACGTTAATGGCTGACAATAAGTAGGGTCATGAAATTGTACATATCAAATATGTGCAGTTGTTTTTATATCAGCTATACCTCAATAAATCTGTTAAAACTAAAAAAGCAGAGTGTGTATTCGAAAAGAAGTTTGTACTACAATCTTTCATAAAAACAAAGCAGAATAGAAAGAATACTTCAAATTGTCATGGCTAATATAGTAATTCCAATATAGTAATTACAGTGTTAAAGTTTATAATTTTAATTCATAATTAATCTATGATTTTAATAAGATTTTATTTGAATAAGTTTAATGTATTGAATAACAATAGATTTAAATGGAAACTTTAAGATCCTCTTTCTTAAAATGATGTATATGATGATTTCTAATTGTGTAGGTGGATTAGAATTTGGAAAATATATACTTCAGGGCTTGACTATTATGTAATTACAGAGCATAGATGATGTCCTCAACTATGATTTATACTTACTTCATACTTTCCATGATGATTTTTCGAGTTGACTAAGCAGTTTTCTGGGGCTTTCATAGGCAATGGCAAGGAGCTTAAACTCTGACAGTTGAACAGGTTGTTTAATGCTTTAAAGATGATTCCCACTAACATGGTTCCATCAGACTGAAAATCAGGGACTTCCATAAGGATTTTTCAGGACTTCAATTATGTTAGGTATTTGAGTGCTTATGTAACATATATTTCATTATTGGAGATGCATGGATTTCAGAAGAATAAAAGCAATGTTTATATAGGCATTTATGCCTAATTCTGAAGTAGGAAAAGATAGTGACTAACTAATAAACCATCATAATGAATGGAATTTGTATCAAATAAGATGTATCCTCCTCCATTCCTGCAGATTCAGTCAGCCAAATTGGCTCCTAAAATATCTGCATTAATTGAGTGTATTATTTTTGTTATCATGGGTGCTAATGCTGAATCTTTCATAGCATCTTAATGTTGGGAGGCAAATGTAGTGATCATTCATTTCAGTTGCTTCTTTCATAAAAAAAAAAAAAACTTTGCCCTTTAAATACTCAAGTTGCTACAATGCTAAATGGTACAAATTTGATCAGGTGATAAATATAGATCATAGTTAATGTGTAATAATGATAAAACAGTAGTTTTCCACCTAAAACACATTTGGTGATATGACTGCTACTTATGTTTACTTATGAGTATTCTCATAGCTTGCAGTTTTGACTCAACTTTGTAAAGGAGACACTTCCAACCTGCCAGGTTAGGTTCAAGTGATTTGCACAGGGCTTCCACTAATAGGAAGAAATGTCTATGTTCCTCACAGCAGTCACACTTTTAATCAAATACAGCTCATAAATTACATTTACAATCTTTAGACTTCAATCATTAGGGTATTTTTAGTCTGTAGCAAAATTATCTGGAGAGAAGTAGGAGAAATACAGAAGGATATAGCTGGGGCATGTCCAGGTCTAGAATTTGCACTCTGCCATCCTGAAGGGATTAATCTGCCAATTTGAACAAACGGGGATATCTCCAAATCAGCTATGTGCAGGTCCCAAGGCAAAGCTAGTGCTAATGAAGCATTCTGGCAAGACATGATCAATAGCAACAAAGCAGAGAAAATGTTTATGTTCTTGCATTCTACTTTGAGAGCGAGTTACAAAAACTAATTGGGGAACAGACCATAGTGCTTATAGTAACTAATCCCAGTTTACCTGCTTCTCTGTAAAAGCAACTTGCTAATGATAATGTATTTTAAAAATCTCATAGTTGCATAATATTATGCTTTAATTTAGTGGCATATTTCCTGGACACGGTAATGTGATATTCCTTTTTAACTTACAATGTCATAAAAATTTTGCTAAAGTTGTAGAATCACATTTTATAAAATAACAGAGCTTCATTTAGATTTCCCACCATGTGCACACAAATAGGTTTTTCTTAAGTTTCTAAAATTATATGAGCAGTAGATGTCCTGCTGGCTGATCCAAAATACTTTGATAGAGTAAGTGAGAAAGATTTCATTTAGACAGTCTAAATCTTCTTGTGCTTTCAGTTAATAGTTATGCAAATTTTGTGGCAAGTCATGCTCCTAAATAAGAAAATCATACTGTAAGGAATGATTATCATATATTTATTTAGTTGTTTCTGGTGTGTGGAATGGTGCCTATGATATGAAATTAAATTATACATACATGTGGAAAATGGACTTTTCCATCTTGAGCTGTTTTAATGTTAAACAATAAGGATTGTGATGGTGATGATGGATTATTGATATTTAAGCTCATGACAGTAAAACGATATGGACTTTTCACAACACAAATATGACTGCCAATATTCAGGATAGTGACATCACTTGGCTTTTTTTTCTTTCAAATTTAGCTCATGGGTTTATTTATGGCAAAAAGGTATACATTCTGTGTCTCCTGAAGTCCCAAAGTTCTAAAACTATTCATTCAAATACAGGGCAAGTTACAGGAAAAGATTCAGAATCTGACTGACTCCGACTTTCTGACTTACAGGTAATGCACAAAGTGCAAAGGGCACATACATACAGACAAACACACACGTGCATATGCACACATATTTGCCTATATATATATGTATATATATATACACATATATGATATAAAAGATAGATTAGTGAAATGAAAAGATAAGCAATTGCCTGAGGTAAAATATTTGCAAATCTTGCATTAATAATTTTAATCCTAAATTTATAAAAATCAAGAATCTAATAAAAAAGAAAACATTTCATGAGACATTACAACAAAAGCGATATATGAGTGGCATGATGTACATTAAAAGACATTTAACATCATTTGTCATTAGGAAAACACACAAAATGATAAGATATTACTTTCTACTCATTACTGCTGCCACAACTCAAAAGCCAGATAATATTAAGTGTAGATGAGAATGTAGAGAAGTGGGAACACTCATGTTGCTTATAGAATGCACAGTGGTTGCAGTCATTTTGGAAAACAGCTGGGCAAATTCTTAAAAAGTTAAACATAAGTTTACAGTACAAACCAGAGCTTCTACTCCTAGGTATCTATGCAAGTGAAATAAAATCAGTATATAAATGTTCATAGCAGCATTTTTAATAATAGCTAAAAATTAAAAACAATCCAAAGGTCCACCATCTTGTAAATCAATAAAAAGTAGTATATCCATACAATAGAATACTAATCAGCAATAAAAATCAGTAAAAACATTATGCTAAGTAAAAATAAAAAGCCAGATATGAAAGACCACATATTATACAATTCCATTTTATGAAATATGCAGGGAAGGAAAACTTATGATCAAAGTGGATTAATGATGACTTGGGATTAGAGGTGACAATGAGGAGTGGATGCAGATGGGCAAAAAGGGACTTCTTGGGGAGATGGAAATTTTCTAAAATTAGATTGTAGTGACATTTGCACATGGCAGTAAATTTACTTAAAGTGAGTAAAATTCATGCTATGTCAGTTTTACTCGAATTCTGCTGTTAAAAAAGCAAATTATAATTTTAGATACTAGCATTAAAATTTCAAGGTAAAAATCAGCAGGATAAAACATGATTCAGAGAAAATAAGAAAATTCAACATTTCTGTAATTCCAGGAAGAAATTTTTTAAAAAGTTTGAATATGCAAGGTTTTATCTAAAATTTATTTTGGTGTTGTGTATCAATTATTACTCTCCTTAGATTTGTGGGTTCCATAACAGTAAAGATCTTGACCTTGTTCATCGTTTTTTCCTGGCACTTGGAACAGTTTCTACTTCAGAGGTGTTACTCACTAAATGTTGACAAATGAACAAATGATATTATCCTCATCTAGTTGCTTAACTTAGAGAAGTTTCCCGCTGATTCAGTGGGTGTTTAGAATCAGGCATGTGGGTACTGGTAAGGAAAAAAAAACGGGGTAGCAGAAGTCCTGATCCATGATCAGAGATACACAAGGACAGGGAAGGCTGAGACTGAGAGGGGTGTTATCAATAAATTCCAACAGGAAATCAGTGGCATACCCAAATAGAACAATTTGAGGAGGGTTTTTTTTTTTTTTTTACAAAAAGGATTATTTACAAAACTATACTCAAAATATAAAGAAATCATGAAGATAGAGTAAGCTGGGGCTAGTAAACAGGAGGAGCTTCAGCAGAGGGTCCTGAGTCAGGAAAGGATGGGGGGCTTCCTGAAGCCCAGATGGAGATAATTGAATGGAGACCTTTGCTTTAAGGTCTTAGCCCATAATGACTTCTCATGGCAAAAGCCAGTACAAGAAATAAACCGATCTCATTCTTCTCCCTCTTTCTCATGTCCTGTTTGGGTTTTCATTGCTCAACCCAAACAAAAGTCTGGGCCCACAGGAGTCTGCTAAGTATATAGACAGCTCAGCCTTCTCCTACAGAAACATGGTAGAGAGAGGTGGAAAGTGGAGAAGGGGGTGCAAATGGAATGTAACCTGCATGGGAGTGAGCCTTAGGCCACTGGAGGCTGGGCCTAACTGAAAGGAGGAAGGAATTTAAGCATAATGCAGAAGGTGAAGATTAACAGCAGTATTTAAAACCGTAGTTTGGATAAATAACTAGTGCAACCAATGCAGACTGATGAGGTTTTAATACTATGTACCTTATATTTGGGTTGTCTTTGAAGGATGGCCAGGCTGAGATTTTAGGTAGGCAATTAGTGGGCTGCAATGTGAAGAACTGGGAGAGGCAGGTGCTGATCTTATCTGCCCTGAATGTCACTAGGTTTGCTTTTCTGCATTGTCCCACTCTGAAAAAAGAAAAACCACTTACTGCCTTTTCTAGAGTTAGAATAAATAGCCACTAACAGAAAATAAAAAAAAATCTTGATTCAGGAAACTTAGGCTAGTGAAAAAGCAGGGCTTCAAAACAGAATGTATGTCCTGAGCAGCTTGCTTTTCTTCAGATTAATGTATTTTTTATGGCTGTGGTAACAAATTACCACAAAGTGCGATAACAAATAACATTATGTTATTAAAATAACAGAAATGTATTGTCTCATAGTTATTGAGGCTAAAAGTCTACAATGAAGGTCTCAACAAGGCCATCCTCCTCCTGAAGGCTCTAGCGAAGGATTCTTTCTTGCTTCGTCCTAGCCCCCAGTGGCTACCGGCAATCTCTATCTCTTAAGCTTCTTGGTTGCATCGCTGCCTTGTAATTTCTACCTTGTCATCTCTCTGTGTGTGTTTCTGTCTGTATCCAAATCTCTCTTCATAGCAGCACTAGTTATTGAAACTAGTATGACATTATCTATACTTTCTTACATCTGCAAAGACCTCGTTTATAAATAAGTTCACATTTGCAGATAGCAGGAATTAGTACTTCAACACATCTTTTAAAATTACATCATTCAATCCACACGAATACATGATAATAAAAATAATAAAGATAATCTCATTTTTATGAAGCATTTCACATAGTACTTTCATATTCATTTTTCCTTTTTATCTCAACTTTTTCTCATCTTTTAAAAAATTCACTCTGTTGAGAGGCAGGCAGGGTAAGTATGACATACTGAAGCACTGGAGTAGAAAGGCATTGTGCTTACTTTCTGCAGCTTGGGCTGTGATTTGACCCTCTTAAGCCATTACCCCTGAACGCCTTTTCTTCTTTTGCTTACTATGTTGCTTGTGAATAAATTTATTCCTTTATAGGTTTAGAATGGCAGGGAAAACCTGCCCATTACTTTATGATATGAAGGACATTTCTTTTTTAATTGCGCATTTAACATTAAACATATCTTATGATACTATTAGTTTAGTTATTGAGTTTGTTTAACATTATTCAAATCATAATTTCAGTAATATCCATCTATACTCTTGACTGTTTCTCTGAATTTATACATCTATATATGGAAAGTATGTAAGTGGAATATAAAGACAGTAAAACATCTTACAGGGATCTGTGGACCCTTAAAACATTTTTGGTTTAGAATAATGCCTGGAGTAGTCGACATGTAATGTCATAACAATCTTGCATTCAGGTTCCTTAGGCTGTCTGTTGGATTCTAAAAATGAATGAGTTGGTTGAATAAGTGTGTAAATACATTTGAATTATAGCCATATCTATGCTTTACTGATAAAACAAATCAAACCTAGCTTTTACTGACTGAACTAGAATGTACTTACTTTTAAAGTAACATTGAGAAATTCTTAGATAGATATAGCAAGATTTTGAAACAAAAGAAATCCTTGAAAATATAATACTGAATAATGATTATCGATAGAACAGATTCTTCCACTGCATATAACAGAACACCCAACTCAAACTTGCCTAAGTAATAACAGGAATTATTGTCTCAGGTTAGCTAACAATCTCCATAGATAGAAAAAGATTTAGATGGGTTTTATCAGGGAGTAGGGTTTATTTGTCTGTCATTTCTGAAAATTTTCCTTCTCCATCTATTGACTTTTTATCAGGGTTGATTACCCTTATTAAGCAAGAAGGCTACTGAACCACATCTGGTATGCACAGCTGGGCTATCACTTTTCCAGTGTTTACATCAAGGAGTCTGAGAGTCACACTGCTTGTGGGTAGGGTGGTCACGTCTTCACTCTGAGCCTTTCTTCAGGCAGGAGGAATGAAATGTGCCGATGGCTCCAGAGAAACTAGGACCTATTCTTGGGTCAGAGGTGAAGGATGTATACTTGAATGAAAATTACAATAGGTTTCAAGAAGAGGGATGGCAGAATAATGAATAGATGTTTCTAACATACACGTATCAACCTTTTCAATAGTCTTCCCTGATCTCTGCAGAGTGTGGATATCACTCCAAAAAAAATGCATGCACAATTAAACTACTGTACCTTATTTTCTTTACCATCTTTTTTTTTTTAAATTCTGGTAAGAACACTTAACTTGAGATTTCTTCTATTATTTAGTGCAAAATACAGTATGATTATAGCCATAATTTTATACAGCAGATCTCTAAAACTTATACGTCTTATATAACTGAAACTTAATACACATTGACCAGAAACCCCAACTTCCCTGTGCCCCTAGCCCCTGGAAACCAGCATTGTATTCTTTGTTTCTATGAGTCTGACAATTTTAGATACCACATGTGAGTGAAATCAACAGTGTAGGTGGGAATATAAACTGATGCTGCTGCTATGGAAAATAGTACGGTGGTTCCTGAAAAAATGAAAAACATAGCTACCTTATGATACTGCATTCTCACTTCTGGGTATATATTAAAGAGAAATACAATCAAGATCTCAGGCAACAATGCTCACTCACCCACTGCTCACCTCCTGCTGTGTAGCTCATTTCCTAAGAGGTCATGGACCTGTACTGGCTCAGGGTTTGGGAACCCCTGGAGTAAAGAAACATAACTGTATACCTGTGTAACAATCCTGCACAATCTGCACATGAACCCCAGAACTTAAAGTATAATTAAAAAAAAAACTAAAGAATCATAACTGAGATGTTCACGTCTAATCTAGAATCATATCTATGCTTTTAGTTTCAGATCAGTGGTGACATTACATTCTCATAGGAGTGCGAACCCTATTGTGAACTGTGTATCCAAGGGATCTGGGTTGCACGCTCCTTACAAGAATCTGATGCCTAATGATCTGAGCTTGTTTCATCTTGAAACCAGTCTCCTGCACTTCCACCTACTGCCCGGGGAAAATTGCCTTTCCTGAAACCAGTCCCTGGTTTCAAAAAGGTTGGGGACTGCTGCTTTATTCAAGGGACCAACACTCAATATGTGGTATGTCCCAGGTACTAGGTATAGTGAGCAGCAGGGACACTATACAGATAAATTCCATGTTGTTCTTACCGTGACAGGAACCCATAGTCTTTAGTATTCTTCTGACCACCAATGGAATTTGAATATAGCAGCTAACTCATAAAGATACAGTTTATGAAAATTAAATGACTTCATATCTGTAAAGTTCTTATAACACCTACCACTATGTTTAATATTTAAACCATGATAGTGACCATGGGATATGATTAAGCCAAAAACCTAAAGTTATGAAAGCTATCTAGTATATGAATACAGAAGACATTTGTGGGAAAAAGTTCAGTATTATTGACATTCATTTAGAGGATGTTAACACATCACTTGCCCTGTCATAGTACCATGACCTGGGTGGTCCAGAGGCTGGTAGGAATCAGTCCTTGGGTTCAGGAGTTTATTGTCCTTTCAGAGTTTCACGTGAAAACTTTAAACTAAAACAGCACTCTTAACCTGTTTGATTCTCTCCCTCTCTCCACCCATTTCCCATTTATCCCCCATGTTAGCTGTAGTTCAGAATTTTAAGTGGTAAGGATGGATTTCTGTAAAGGCCACGTGAACTTATTTTTTAGTGACACTACCAAAAATCTGTTTACTCAATCCTTTTAAGCTTTTATGTTTGATACCTTAATGGGAACTTTTACTTAAAAAGTGGGGTTCAATTAGTCATTTCCCTTTGTTGCTAGATACTTACTTTTACATAAATGTGTGAAAATAGAAAATCTTTAATGAGTGGTAAAATTTTTATGTAGAATATTTTCATCTCAGTGTATCTTAATATATCAAACTACAATAGAAAAAGATCTGAAAGAGATACCTGCATTCCAATATTAATTACAAAACTATGCTCAACAGCAGATGCAAACTACCTGAATGTTCATCAGTAGATGAATGGATAAAGAAAATGTGGTTTATAAACATGATGAAGCATTATTTTGCCATAAGAAGGAAGGAAATCTTGCCATTATGACAACATGGATGAATCTGGAGGACTATATGCCAAGTGAGATAAGCCAGTCACAGGAAAAATACTGCATGATTCTGCTTACATGGGGCATCTAAAATAGTCAAATCTATCTATTTTTATTTATCCTTATTAATAAGTTTGTATGTCTTCAGATAAAATATCTGGCCAATAAAAGCAAAGTCTCATTATTCAACTGAAAGTGCAAAAATTTCTCTCTAGATGATAGTTTTTAATTTCTTAAAGATGTAGATGAATTTCTTGTCTCTATTTTTGCAAAATTTCTAGGCATATGCTAGAGGTAAAATGTAATTTAGAGAAATGTATTTCTTTTCAATTGCTCATGTGCTTATTGAATAAATATTTTTGTTAAATATCAAAATTGTATTACTTTGGGGAATGTTACTTATGACGGTAATTAAATTGCAAAATGTAGTATCTTTTTGTCATCACTAAAGATATTATAATTTTTTATCTAAAGCTCTAAAATTAAAAATTTAAAGTTATATATAGAGAAAATCATTTCATTCATATGTAAAGGATAATCCTAGACTAAAATATGACAGTCATTTTTATAATGAAGGCATTTACTTTGTGAAACAATCAGGGTAATTTATACAATATAAATAAAAAGATATTGAAGATAATGAGATATGTCTCATAAAACATATGTTTAACAAATCTCAATTATTTATTTTTAAAGACTTCTGTCCTAAATTAAAATGAAGAGAATACCTCACTAAAATACATGTAATAATTTATTCTGTTATCTCAATGCCTGTCTTGATCATATTTTTTTAGATGGATGATAAAATTGCTTAAGAAAAAAAGGTAAAATATCTAGTGGGTATATAAATCACATAATCACGAGTCAATAAGAACTCATGTTGGATTTTCAAGAGTTTTTTTTTTTCTAAATCTAGCAGACTAAAGAAGGTTGTCTTTGCAAGGTTGTTAGAAATACTCACCACAAAAATACTGCATATAAGGTACTGAGGGTTTTTTGATGTTTTACACGGAAACTTTAAGATTTCTTTTCTTCCCATGTGTAAAGAAACAAATTTAGAGCATATTGTGCATTTGTGTTAGTTTTCTTGTTACAAATTTACTCCTGAATAAGTATTTTCTCTTCAGGCTTGATATAATGTCTGATTCTTTAGTATGTATACTCACATAAATGTAACTCACTGAATATTTCTATCCCTCTATTTGGTATTATTAATTTTCATTGATTTATTCAATAAATAAGTACTTATTTAGTATCTGCTGTCCTAACCTAGGTTCTCCAGAAAGCAAAGCCTCAGATAAAAGCTAGTGTGCTTCTATCCTTTTTGGAAATAGAGTCCCAGGGAGCACAGTGAGGGAAGATAGCAGTAAAGAAGGAATGGAGAGAAAACCAGTGCAGGGCTGCATAACCTGGCTACCGCTGAGTGTCAAGGATAAATTTTTGCTTCATTTTGTCCACTGCTTCGTGAGAGCATATGTAAATAATTACTTCTCCAGACAGTCTGATAAGGGGAAATAATTTATTCACTAGCTTCTGTCTCTTTATGGCGAGATTGTTAGTTTCCCTACATTTCTGAATTGCACATGCCAGAGCATAAAGAACACTGAGGCATCTCACTGGATCAGTTTCAGTGGGGAAGCCCAGGGAATAGTAGGTAAGACAAGCACAGGATGGGCATGAGGTAAGGTGTTGTCAGGTTGTACCCTGTGAAGTTTGTTATGCAAACTTGGTTACTACAATGGCAACTGTGGCTAGAATAAGAGCTCAAATCCCCAAAGACTAGATCTCCAGAAGACCTAAAACTAAGAGGACCTAAAATGGAGGATATATCAGGGAAAAAAACAGATATTCTTGCCTTTTTTGGAGGTTGTATTCTGGTAGAGGGAGAAAGGCAATAAGGAAAAATGTATAAATAACTTACATCCCATAGTAGAAGGTAAGTGCCATGGGAAAAATTGAGCAGGTAGGAGATGATAAAGAATGTTTGGGTGGTGGGATTCAATTTTAACTATGATGGTGAGGTTTGGCCTCACTGAGAAGGTGATATTAGAGTAAAGGCAGTTGGCAAACAGTCCCTTGTTGCTGGCAAATCAGTAGGAAGCAAGTGTGGAAAGAATAGTATGGTCCAGTGGGGACGGGAGGAATGGGATCAGAAAGGGGACACTAGATAAGGCAGGGCCTTAGAGGACTGTGCAAGAATTTCATTTTTTACTCTGAATAAAACAGAGAACCCCAGTAGTGCTTCAAGCCAAAAAGCATTATTTGAATTACATATATTGGATTTTGGCTTCTTGCTGGAGAAGAGACAAAAGTAAGTAAAGGGTGGGAACAGAAAGGCCAGAAAAAAGGCAATTTGAGTATTCCAACTAATTTCAAATAGTTCTGTGATTCTTGAAGATGAAAATAATTTGATAAGCTTTTTGATATCAAGATACCATTTGCATAGCAGAACAATAAAGTTAACATATCACGTGATTGTGTGGTTTATGTATGTACTAAATATGTGGGAAATTTTCTTTTGAAATTTGGAATCTGATTCACTCCTTTTTATTTTGGAAAATAATGAAAACAATCCTTTTTCATTCAAAATTTTTAAAATATGGATTTTTACCATGGAAAGTAAACTTCTGAATTCTCTAACTGAGGAAGAGGGTGCCTTTAAATATGATGCTAATTTTTCTTAAGGAAATACCTCTCAAAGTCAGTTTGCTTCTAATAACTAATTTGTTGTTCAATTTATAAAGTGCTTTAAAATTGAGTTTAAAGTTCACTATTACATATTTATGTAGAAAGAAATTTAAATTTTAAGGACTATTATTGAAAAAGATTACATAAATAAATGTAGGCTTTCAGTATATTTTCCATTTAACTTTATGGCAAAGTTGAGTTAAAAATAAAATTCCTGATAATCTGATATGAAAGATGTAATAGTTTGAAAATTCTCCCTCCATTATTATTTGTTGTTGTGGCTACACTATTAATGATATTTTAATTGAAATCAAATTATGAGGAATAGATTTTACAAATAATTTACTTTATTCATAATTTATATGATTTTGTAATTTTATCCCTGAAAGTAAAGGAAAACTGTATATTTTGTTCATAATTATCGAAGTTATTCTATAACAACTGTAATTAATATATAAAACAGTTAATAGAAATTATTGACTTGCAGAAAACATCCATTTTTTTCTCCTTATTTCCTTTTTGTGTTTTTTTTTGTTTTCTATTCACTTTCAGAAGGAAAGCTAATTTGTTTCTTTTAAATGAGACAATTTCACATATTTTTCTTATTAGATAATTTTCACCATATCTCTTACTATTTGATTTCTTTAGTCTTCCTTTATAAACTATTGTAAAGCTAATCAGCATTAATGAGATTATATTTTAAATTATTCTTCTGATTAGTTCTCCCTTTGTGAAATGTCATTAATCCCCTGAATTAATTAATTTTATATGAATATGCATGACATATTTTTCTAGGAAGTCCATTTAATTTAGTTTGCTGATTGCACTGCTAATCACCTAGATAATTTTTAGTTATCCTCATCAAATAATGTTTACTGAGACTTATGTTCATGAAATACTACTATGACAGGTGCTGTAAGAGCCCTGTGTTGCTTCATCTGCTATGATTCACACTTGCTATGTCTATTTAATTTTCCATGCTTTGTTTTCTTCTCTCAGGCATAACTTGATTTCTCTGATACTTTAGATGCAATTAAGTCTTTAGTGGTCAGAAGTTTCACTTTATAATTTCAGTGATTGTCTATGTTTTATCTGCCCAGAAGCTTTTCCCCTTTTGGGGGCGATATTAAACTCTCACATCTTTAGGGGACTACTTAATTCTCCATTTACCGTATTCCATTTACTCCAACCCTTGGTTCCATGTGGTCGTTACGTGGCTGGTTAATTGAAGTAGCAGAATCGTTGGCCAATGGCAGTAAGCATGTGACTCAAACCTAGCCAATCAGTATTCTTCCCTAGGTTTGTCTTTCTTCCTTGGAATAAAAACCAGTGCTATGAAAGGAGTCACACAGGTTATCAATTTTCCAGCTGTTAAATTTTTCTGAAACAGTTATTTTGGTGTGAATGTGGATGTGTATTTTACTAGGAAGCCCATCTAATTTAGTTTTCCGGTTGCATTGCCATCTACCTAGATAAAAGAAGTTAACCAGCAGATGAAAACAAAATTAAGGATCTTCAATAAAAAGGTATTTTGATGACGTTTTCAGCTCCGGAGCTAATCATCTTTGAATTTAACCTGTACCAGGCCATTTCTTTGGTTTAGTGATACGAAGACAACAGAGTCCTTGTTTTATCTAAATTACTCCTGACTCTGTACTTTTCTACCTGAGTGGAATGAGTTTGGGTTGCTTAAATACATGGTCACCAATCATTACATAGTAAATTACATTAATGAGTTTACAAATATCATGGCTAGAGCCTACATGCTTAACTCTGATGGAAAAGAGGGGGATGATAGACTTTAGCACTGTGTCTGAGCATCATCCCCTTACTCTTAGTAGGAATCAGAGAGGTGACCTTTGGCCCATAATATACTTTGAATTCACTTTCCTCCTCTGAAGGAAGGAATTGACATGACAAACAAAGGAGTTTTTAGCATTGCCAGGAGGATATTTAAAAAGCACTTTAAACGCAGCAAAAGAAAAGCAGCAATAATAAAAAAGTTATGTAAGTAATATATAATCCCTTACTCCTGACACTGGTAGTTCTTTGCTCGTGCTCTTAAAATAATATTAAATCATTATTACCAGGAGACCAAAATTTATAAACCAAGTTTGGCCTTCAAGCAAGTTCACAATTGCCTCTCTAGGCAAGAATGCTGGCTTTTTTTCCTTACTTTTCTGCTTGCCTTGTAATTTGAAATTGTACTCACAGTCTGGCAATAAACTTGTAATAGTCAGCTTTTAGAATTACTAGACATCTCCTTGGCATTAAAAAGCAATCCAAAGCCTCTGGTACGGTATATTGATTCATTTTAAAACCAACCCAATAATTTTTCTAGTGCAAGAATGGAATGCGTATTATTTTATTTAAAAACTAAAGAATGTATGTCCAGATAGTTTCAGATAATACTTGAGAGCTAGTTCCCTTGGGTACAGGTTCTACTTTTTCAATTGTTTTGGAGTAGGAAATATAAGAATAAAAGATAAAGTACTTGCAGGCTTCTTCAATAAGACATCCCTTATTGCTATAAAACTACCTTGGGCCAATTCCACACTAAAACTGACAAAGCATGAGACTCAAGAAATTACATTTTTAAAAAGACCTAAAATGCCAGTTTTAAATCACAGTATAAACCACCAAACTAACTTTTAGAGTTCTGAAATAAGCAAAATATCAACTGTGTAATGAAATTTAAGATATAAAACTATGAGCTTGTCTCCCATAAAATTCTAGATTGATATTCACACGTTTCCAAAAATGTTAATTAATGACTAGTTAAATGAAGAAAAGGCACATTTCAGAGTTTATAAAACATCGTTGGTGCCAAGTGAATTGTTATAAAATTTTAAATTCTGTGCTTTCAGAGTGCTAATTGTTATTAATGACCTGTTTCTTATTCCTATAGACTTCATTTACACTTTGGCTTGTGTTTTAGGCAGAAATTGGTACCGGAGCTTAGGAACTGATTCTTAAGGCATTGAGGACAGATTAGGAGAACAAAGTCTTTATGAGAGCTAGGATTTTTGTCTACTTTGCACATTGCGGACAGTGAATTAAGCATGTTCAAAGAGGGACTGGAATATAAAATTGATAAATACATGAATGAAGTGAGAAGTGGACAGAAAATTATTTTCTAAATTGTATACAGATAACACACTAGGAAGATGTTATCAAATCTGAGGTTTGAGATAAAACAAAATGAATGCATAAAAATATTGGATAAAGTACTGGGGAGAAATGAAATGGGTTTGGGTAGATCTAAAGTGGTTCAAGGTTTTTCTATTAGTAACACTTTTGATCTATTAAAATACCCAGAATACTATCTCTCGGAAAAAATAATTGGATTAATATTTTCCCTTGTTAACAATGTTAAAGTGGCACATTATGTCCCTCCCCCTTTCCCCAAATGACAAGATACCTAAGTTTTATATATTGCAGAAAACTTGTTCAGGATGCATGTGTTCCATACATGTGTAATCTTCCCTTGTATCGAACACCTAAGGGCAAAATTATTACTTATTCACAAATAGTCATAGTTCTAACACCAACCAAAATAGGCCAAAAAATTAGGTTTAAACCTCATTTTCTTTTTTTTTTTTGACTTTGATTTAGGTTTGGGGTACACATGCAGGTTTGTTACACGGTAAAATGCTCATCACTGAGGTTTGGGGGTTGAATGATCTTACCACCTCAGTAGTGAGCGTACTACCCATCATGTAGTTTTTCAACCCACACCCCCTCTCATTCTACTCGCTTTGGTAGTTCCCAGGGTCTGTTGTTGCCATCTTTATGTCTATGTTTATCCAGTGTTTAGCTCTGGCTTATAAATGAGAACATGCACAAACCTCATCTTAATAAGAGAACTCTATAAGTATTTACTGCAAGTGTAACCTTCAGTTGGGTATTGTAGGTATCAGAAAAGATTCCAAAAAATATCTTTGCCCTAATGAGTTGTGTAATCTTTTTGTTGTTTTTATTTCAAGTTTTATTTTAGATGTGAGGATGCATGTGCAGGTTTGTCACATTGGTGTATTGAGTGATGCTGAGGTTTGGGGGGCTGTTGATCTTATCACCCAGGTAGGAAGCCCAGTACCTGATAGGTAGTTTTTCAGCCCTTGCCCAACTCTTCCTGTCCACTTTTGGAGTCCCCAGTGTCTATTGTTCTACGTTTGTCTCCATGTGTACCCAATGTTTAGCTACCACTTGAAAGCGAGAATATGCTGTATTTGGTTTTCTGCTCCTGCTTTAAAAACTATGTAATCTTTTGTAGGAGACAAGGAATAATATATAAAACAAGTGAAGAAAAAAGAAAATACGGCCAAAATACAGAATAATGCCTTATAACACGGTAAACTCATCACAGTCAAAGACTGTGCTCTATGATACAGACAACATCATCCCTTAGACATTGAAGATTTTAGATTAAAAGCAATGGCCTGGCTGTATACATTTTATTATTAAATCATTAAATCACAATAAAGAATTCCTTCAGGTAAAGGCTCTTAAATATGCCATTTAATAAATAATAAAAGTAAATTATGTAGTCTATAATGATTATTCATTATTAAAAATGTTTTGTCCTGGATATATTCATGCATGCCTGTCAGAAATCCCTGTAGCAGAATAAAAGCCAAAATATATTCTCTATTTTTGTTTTCCAAAATTATAGTAACTGCAATTATTATTTGTAAACATACAATGAATATTTGTTAACTTTTCTTACTTTATTACATTTCTAGTGGAGTAATGCAAATGAATCACCTCTGAAAACAAGATACACGTTATATTTTCACAGAGCCTGAGGAGACACATTACATTTCATTAGATTACTTAATTATCAGATAATTACCGCTAACAGAATAAATGGTAGCATTCCAGTCCACTAAAAAAGATATGTTTTTATCTCAAAAATGCCATAGATAGGATAAAAAAGCAATTACTTGTCAATTCTGCAAAGGTTGTAATATTCAACTTACTTTAAATGGCAGATTTTTCTAAGGGTTAGAAAATTAGCTCCTAAATATGTCACAGATTTTGCAAGCAATTAAGTTTTGTTAGAAATGTTCTCAATCACTTGAAAAAGGCAAAGGACTTCTATGATGTTACTTCTGATCTGGCAGAATTTAATTTTTGTCTGGCTATTTCTATTTATGGTTGTATTTACATGTGTCATTCAATCATTCTTTCACTCGCTGGTTGAGGAAGACTCACCATGTCCTTCAGTATTAAATATTCATTTTCACTAATACAGTAATTTAATGTTACTATAAAAAACCATGCAGAATTATAGTGTGAAATAAAAAATTTGCTTTTCTTTAAAATGTTTCTAATTATATCTATTTTGCTTTAAACATACAGCAGTTTTCTGATTTTTAAAGACTGCTTTTAAAATTTTTATCCCCACGTGAAATCATCATATAGAATCACTCCTACAGTTACACTATTCCTCTAGCCTATTCATTTCCAATCACCCAGATGGCTGGTTTATGCTTGATGTTTCCTCAAAATTATATCACCTTCCTCTTTATTGAGAAAAGAGTAGCCTTAAGGAGAATTCCCGCAAGTCACACCACAAGCAACCAGAGGTGAAGTGTCTGTGTTCCTCTGGGAGGCCAACGCATGGGCAAGGCGTTAGAGTCCATTGCTCTAACACACTCAAGGGCATCACTCCTCCATTCTCTTTTCGTTCTTTCATATTTGTTGTTGTTGTTGTTTCTGCTGTACCATTTTCATCAGCATATAAACATATCGTTATTTTGTTCATTTTAAAATAAAAGTCATTTATCTCGTCTCTGCTACTTCAGTGATCCACTACCATCAGTGAACATGTCCTGCTTCTCTTAATGCATCCCAAGCTTCCCATTAACTTCAAGGAAAAAATCTTCCCATTGGGGTTGCTGTCTACCTCTTCAGCCTCAGCGCTTCTGCTCTAAGTTCCTGCCATTCTCAATTCACTTTTTTTCTACTCACTGTGCTCCTGAGATTTTACGCCAGCTGTGCCACCTACTGGCACACACTTTGCTGTGCCTTCCTTCCACCCTACTCCTATTTATCCTCTTTCCTGTTGTCTGGCTGCCTCTCAGGCATCCTTTAGGCTTTTGCTGACACAGCACTTTTGCAGGGATGTTGATATGGTTTCACTTTGTGTCCCCACCCAAATCTTACCTTGAATTATAGTTCCCATAATCCCCACATGTCACTGGAAGGGCCAAGTGGAAATAATTGCATGATGGGGGTGGTTTCCCCCCCATCTTGTTCTCTGTAATAGTGAGTGAGTTCTCACAAGATCTGATGGTTAAGGGGCTTCCCCCTTCTTTGAGCACTCATTCTTCTCCCTCCTGTCACTATGTGAAGAAGGACCATGTTTGCCTCCCCTTCCATCATGATTGTAAGTTTCTTGAGGCTTCTCTAGCCATGCTGAACTGTCAGTCAATTGAACCTCTTTTCTTTATAAATTACCCAGTCGCAAGTATGTCTTTATTAGCAGCCTGAGAATAGACTAATAAAGTTCTGATCTTCTAGCTAGATTAGTGCCCTGCTCATGTGTGTGCCCTTCTCTGTCACAGCCTGTCCAAGTAATAATTAGAGTGGACATTCTGTAAGGTGAGGACTTTACCTCATTTACCACTGTATTCCTGGCACTTAACACAGGACATGGCACATGTCAGGCAGTCAGAAATACTTGTATTTGAATGGAAAATGGAAGGAAAAATTGAGGACACTCAATACTGTTTAATAATATTATTAGCAGACTATTGAAGAAACAGTTTGTCATAACAATCTAGCAGTTTGTGAAACATGACTTACAAACTCAGATTACAGAAGCTAGCATAATTTTTAATATTTTAAACCTTGAAATGTAAAAGCTATAAAATCACTTATTTTTTAACTAAAGGGAAATGCAAAGTTTTCACCTTGTTTTCCAAAATTATTTTATATGGATAACCGAAACAGTGGTGGATCAAAAAACTTAATAAAACTTTACAGCCTTCAAAACCAATGTCTGATTTCCTAAAATTTTCCTTTTTGTGTGGCAGGTCTCCTCTCTTGAATTTTATCTGTAAGAATATATCTCCCTTTAATTTGTGGGAAAACACTTCCTTTCTTTTTTAAAAATTTTGTGCCACAATTTTAAATTTTAATTTCTTGAGCTTTATGCATGTTAGTTGTTAGCAAAATATCCCCATCTTAGATCAGGGCTTTTATTTCATTGCACAGTTGTGATAGGAAATGACCCTGACTACCTCATTTAAAATAACAATCTCCTCACAGTGTCTCTTCTGTTTGTCCTGGTCCTGGGGTCTCTCATCTCTCAGCTTTATTGTCTTCCATGGCACTTGTCACCGTTGGGTTGTTGTGCCATTGGCTCCTTAGTGCCTGTCTCTTGTGTTAGAATATAAGCTACATGTGCGCAAGTGTCTTGTCCGTGTTTCTCACCACAGTATCCCAAAGTGCCTTGCATGTAATGGAGACTTGATTAAATACTACATGAGTAAATGAATCTTCTAGTTCTTCGATCAAGAAAGCTACCTAACCATTTACCTTCTACCTAATAATAAAATGTTACTTTAAAGTTTTCTTCTTTTTCAAAAGTAAAGTAGGTATACCATCCATTGAGGTAGCAAAAGGGTAGCATGTTAAATATCCACTTGACTTCTGTAAGCAGAAAAAAACTCTGAGCTCCTCCATAAAGCCACTTAGTTTTCTGGCTTCTTTGAACTCTATTTTAATAAAAAGTCACCATTGTGCAAAAAAAAAAATCTTTGAACTACTGGCATCTTACAGGTTTTCTCTTCTGGAAGGCTAACACTTGAAACTACTTGAATAGAAGTAAACTATCAAAAGACACTGAAAATATTATATAAAGAATAGAAAATTGCCTTTTGCTACTTGTTCTGATTTCACAAATCTAAACTGATTTCACAAATCAGTTGTGATATCTGAAATTATTTCATAAATCTGATTAAATTTTATTTTTTATTTTTAAATGTAAGATTTATATCCCTCAGTAATCCTTTATTCATGTTCAAGGCTATTTGTTATTGTCTGTGACTGATATTACTATGGTCTGAATGATGTTTTTCCCCCCAAATCCATATGTTGAAAATCTAATCATCAACACAATGGTATTAGAAGGTGGCGGTGGGGGTCTCTGGCAGGTGATTAGATTATGGGGGTGGAGTCTTTATGAATGAGATCTGTGCCCTTATAAAAGAGGCTCTAGAATGTGGGCTAGCCCCTTCTACCATGTGAGGACAGTGAGAAGCCACCATATATAAGCTAGATAGTAGGCATTCACTAGACACCAAATCTGCCAGTACCTAGCTTTTGAACTTGTCAGGCTCCCAAAAATGTGAGAAATAAGTAATAAATATGTCATAGTGTTTCAGTTCCCCTCATAGCCCTCAGTTCCCCTGAGAGGACGTTTCTCCAGGTTCTCAGTCTATCTCTCTCTCAAGAATGAGAGAGGAGAGCACGGCACAGTGTGCTCATGAAATAAATACCAGACCCCAAAAGTGTTGCAGAAATGTGATTTATTTAGGCAGAGAGAAAAAATGGAGAAGGACAGAGAAAGAAATAGGTAGCTCTCACACTGAATGAGAGAAAGAAAAGCCACTCTCACACTGAGTGAGAAGGGTTCCTAGAGGGAGAAAACCAGAGAAGGAAAACTCCCCTCACACTGAGTGAGAGAATCCAGAAAGATGGAATACGGGAGAAGAAAGACAGCTTCCACACTGGGTGGAAGGGGGACCCCAGAGGGAAAATCCAGGAGGGGAAAGAGAGCTCCCACTATGTGGGAAGGGATTCCAGAGAGCTGGAAATCCAGTGTGGGTGAAGGAGCAGGGGAATTTTTCCTGGGAGAAATTTCCATCTCCCCAAGTTCCTCTGGTCAATGAAAGGAGTTCCTTTAAACTTCTGCTGGGGCGATTGACTCTTAGTTTCTTAGTTTCTTCCTGCGCCCGTGAAACTTAAACTCTTAAATTTCCCGGATGAAGACCAATGAGAGGGGGAGAAAATATGGCACTGGTAAGTTTTTGCCCTAGAAACTACACCCCCTCATGGACCCAGTAAAAGAACACATTCCCTCAATAGCAGCCAAATGGACTGAAACAACCATGTATCTTAAATCATTGCCCACCAGTACATTAAGACATTTTTAATGTTCTGAAAGTAATTTAACTTCTAATGCATAGACAGCTATATATTAACTAAATAAAAAAGCTTTATTAGAGAGAAGATACTGTATTCACTTAAGATTATTTTTCCATCCTGTTTTATTTAAACATATAATTCTCCTCTAAGTCACAAGTCATATTCTTGAAAAACTCAGAATTTCACAGCAATTCTTAGTCCATCTGCCTTTTCTACAACCAGTGAATGACAAATTAACCATACTTTATTTAAGCTGAGTTTTATTATAGACATTGAAAGGCTGCTGTCCTACTATAAACCTGCTTTAAAAACAATATGAAGACTTGGAAGTTTATAGAAATCTAAAATCAAAAGGAGCAGGTCTGATATCCTATATTGGAGATGTTAAGTGCCAAAGGGCTCTGTTGTGATGAAATTCATTTTCCTTTTCCATGGAAAAAACTGGTTTTCAGAGCTTGAGTGACTTTATAGTCAATATCATATTGCCATCCTTATCATCATCTTTGTGCAAACAACAACCTCTCAGAGAGCTACTACATGCCAGATTGCTTTTCTTTTAATACACATTTTGTCTAATCCTTACTACATGTGGAAAGTTGACAGTCATCGCATTTTCATTTTAGATGACAAAGTTAAAAAATTGATAGAGCTGGCCCTAGACTTGTGTAAGGCTCTTTTCACAAAACCCGGTTAAAAAGCATCATTGCGATTTCAGGTAATAACCATCAGGCTAAAATAATCACATACTTCTCAGGCCCAAGAAGGTTACTTAAATGAGTAAAGCAAATCAGATGTCGGATTATTACAGAGAAGAGCACTCAAGCCCCTTGCATAGGGCAGCAATTCTTCAGGTCCTACCAAGGGCTGTCATGTGTGAATGTGCATGTAAGGTTTCTGATTTTGTAGCTTTCCAGGAAAGGCCAGAAACCTGGATGATTGTGAGTATACAGACTTACATGTATGCTACAATACACACACACACACACACACACACACACACGTTTCTGATTTTGGAAGGCAATCAAAATCATGTTTAAAGAAAGTAATGTGGGAGACAAATGTAATATACAATATCTGGGGGAATTAGGTTGCAACCTCTTCATTATATTAATAAGATTAAAACATTTTGGATAAATTTTAATGAATTTATTACCACAACAGATGTTCAAAATTTTTGTGCAAAGTAAGAGTAAAATTCAGCCTCTAGCACCTATTAATATTTTTGGATAACAGTTTCTATATAATCTTCCTTTCTCTTTGTTTTGTACTTTTTGGACCCCTTAAAAGAATATCACCAGGACCAAGTGATTTGTACTAGAAAATCACTTGAGGCCTCTTGTAAACAGAAACAAATTTGGAATCTTTCTCTCCTGGAGTGAAAGCAACTAAACAGAAGCAAAGCTGTCTAGCCAGAGGTAAAGCATTTTTTTCCTCCCTCCATCTCTTGTTAGGTATTGGTTCTCTCTGATGAAGAAAACTGGAAGTGGCAAAAAGGACTCTTACAGTTCAGCTTTGGCTGTGTTTTAAATATAGGCACATGAAACCTAAGTTAGGTTTTAAAACTGAACAGCTGGGGTCTGTTGGGGGAAATAGGGGAGGGACAGTGGGGGGTGGGGTGTTGGGGAGAGAGAGCCTGGGGAGAAATTCCAGATATAGGTGATGGGGAGGAAGGCAGCAAATCACACTGCCATGTGTGTACCTATGC